>JAUKPT010001482.1:0-15223 GCA_032273505.1 Nanomia bijuga
CATCCCTGTAACTCTTAAGAAAAATGAAAAAATTAGAAACAGAAAATAAAATAAATAGACAAAGACGTGGACGAGTATATATTACATAAAACCATAAAACAGAAAGGAAAGCAAATTCATTTCCAATTAGATGAGGGATTGATTTGACAAAGTCAGTTGAGTAAGTGAGAATTAGTTTGTTTTCAGGGTTTCTTAATCCTGGATGACTGTAGAGATAAAGATCTGATAATTTGATAATGTGTGAATCATTTGTACTGGTATCACTCTTTTTACAACGCTATAATTAAATTAGTATACCATTTTATTTGGGCACGATGAAAGGAAACTTATACCGATGACATGATATTCATTACAAACACACACAACGCAAGAGATCTCATCTCATCTTTTGATGACATCACACCATCTGTTAAGTTTATCACTTCAATGATATTGACGAAAAGCTCATTTACTGATTACAAAGTCATAAACCCATTTCTAAACTCATTGTTGACGTCTGGGCATGGTTTTATTAAGAAGTTCTTATCTCATGACAACATTTTACTATCTTCGTTTAATGTGTTTGTTGATGATAATTGATTTTTTCGTTTGGTTTCAGATTAATCTCATGTTTGCATGTACATTTATGATGACGAACTTGCATATCTCGGATTTTTTTTCCTCATAACAGCATACATTTGAAAAAAAAGTAATAAAACCGTATAAATCATCTCAAAAGTTTAATTTAGACTATTTTGGTTGAATATTACATCACCAAGATTCTAAATGGTTCATTTAAATGTGATATCATCATTTTTCGCTTTAAGAAAAAATCAAATTGTGACATTTTTGAATGGTCCAATCAGATTTTTCACAGTATGATAATATTCAACCAATTAATAGTCTAAATTAGAAAAACCTTTGAGAGGATTCCTTACTCAGAGCTACCAGGCACTCAACAAAAGCACACTACCTTCCAAGTTGAATTAATTCCCCTCCTCTTTCCCACTTGGCGTCAAACTGCCAATTTAATATCAAACTCCACATTATTCTTAAGCCTCTTTTGAATCTAACAAATAGCAGGGGAATACAGTTTTCGGACTTTGAAAAGTACTACCCGACATTATTGACGTTTATAGAGCCAACTCTGGTAAGTTGCTTAAGAGACTCTAGTACAAAAATCTTTCAACTCACAAAAATATATTTCCACTATCAACTTTCGTACATCATTTTTCGATTGATTGAAAGTTCTAGAACTTTAACCTTTGCCCTCAACTTGGGTCCTGAATCAACAGTAGAAATTAAGGGTGAAAATACAGTAAAAGGAGTTTTATTGGAATGTAATTCATTTTCAACAATACTATATAGCTTGAGGTCTTCGGATCTTTTCGATCATTTAGATGTTAGTTAATCTTTTAAAGTTTATAATGGTTTCATTGGAACGTTATTTCCCTCCTAATCAATCCTGATAAAAAAACACATTTTGAATTGAAGCATTTTAAGTTCAGTTTGTATTAAAACGGGGATCTTGTAAATCCAGTCTACGACAAATAGCATATTTTGAAGGGTTTTTATGAATTCATCCGATAACAAGTATAAAGAAGATTATTGCTATTTCCTTTTAGTTTTCTGTCCTTTAAAATCGAAAGTAAATCTATTCATTTTACACTTAATTGGAGAAATTTGGAGAATGTTAAAATGGATATGGAAAATCTCAATCATTTGATCATATCTATTGATTGATATTCATTATATTGTTTTTAGTTTTTATATTTGGATAGTGGATTTCAATTTTCTTGTTTTTTATAATTTAAGAATTGACTAAAGAGATAATTCAAAATGGTTCAACAACTAAACAAAATTTCAATGAGGTCTTCAGATCTTTTCGAACAAAAAATGTTGTTGCTAAATGTTTCTTATAAAAACATATTTCCACTTTGTAAAAATTAGAATCGTGTCATTATCCAAGTATGAGACAACTAGTGTTTTAGGAAAAAATGTATTGAATTATGAGAAAATTTGTCCCCATTGGGGCCAATTGACCAGAAACTTTGCAAAAAGGTGTGTTTAGCTAAATCAAACTTGAAGTCAGAACGAAGCAGCACACACGATTTTACTCTTCAATTATTAATAAAACAAAAACCTGCTAGACGGCATTACGTAAGACACTTTTTGGTAAAATCCCCCACCCCCTCTTTTTAATGCTTTTAAAAAGAGGCGTAACCCCTCTGAGCGTTACGTCACGTTTGAATGCCCCCTTAGTACCCCAATTTTCTTTTTAATGTTTAAGTTTATGTTTTATGTTTTTCAACAGTTAATGCAGTATTCTTCGAAAACGTTGGCCTCTCTATTTGGTCTCAAAATACCTCTTTTTACCTGCTTGTTATGCTTTGCAAAAGGGCACTATTTTTTGAAAACGTTGTGCTCTTTTCTCGGTCTTAAAATATCTCTTTTTACCTACTTGATAATGCTTTGCAAACTGAACTTAACTTCGCAAACAACAGTCAACTTACCATTTGAAGGGGGTATAGTTGTACTCGATGCCTGCTGTGCATCTGAGCTTTGTTGTTTCAATACATGTCTGTCACCCACTGCTTCATTCTCTTAATAAATGAATTAATAAATAAATAACGTCTTTATATGAAAGCTATACAGCCTTTTATCAATTATAAATACTCCATATGCGAAGTAGTAGTAAGTAGTGTTTGAACTCAGTGCTAGTTGTTTTTATTGTCAGGGAATCACCATAATCATTTATTTGAATTTGAATCTTTTTTTAACGGATAAGTTTTGTGGTCGTGCTGTAATTGATTTAAATGTCAAACAAACATTTTGGTTTTGATGATTGATGATTTATTTTGATCATCTCTTTAATCATTTTGATCTAAGAAGGTTGACACTTTTCCCCTTGATGTGGTCTTGATGTCTTAATTATGATCTGGGACTGATCTTGGATCTTGGATGGTTCAGGATTTTGTTCTAACTCTCTAAAGAAATTTGTCTTTACAGTTACAATTATTGTTAATGACCACTAGATTTATCTTGGTTTATAAGATGATTCTCTAATAAACTTCTCATGATAATTTCCCGAGATATGGATCATTTTTATCAGACCTTTCGCTTTGACGCAGTTCTCCACCTATATGATGATCTTAGATTGTTTTGTATTTACCAGGAGTGTAGCAACTGTATTTGTCCATTGGCATCTGTATTTTCTCTCTAGAATGATTCGTCTTCAAGTTACACTTGATAATTGTTAAGCAGCAAATCTTTTTGATATTTGTCCAGATAAACCCTAATATAGAACCCATTTCTGACGAAATTCTGTTTTCGCGCCTCTCTATCTTTTGCGTTAGATGATATTTTAGTGTCACTTTTTTTAGGTATAACTTTCTTAGCAAAATTTCTTTTTTTTTTAAATTAGAACATTTGAGGCTTTGACGGGTTTTCTTGGAAACCAGTGTTAGTTTAAAGGCCTGGTACCACAGTTCATTCCTGCGTTGGTCGACACTACAGGATATAATTTTTCCATTAATAGATGAAAGTATGGACTTTAAGCTCTTAGCCTTAACCCTATTATCAATTATCCGATAATTTTTAATAAACATTTTGATTTGATAAATTATGTGATGTCATGTGTTAGATTAGATCAATGAAGATGACAATTTCATTTTACTCTGAAATTATCTGTAAAAGAGTGTAAGGTAGTACTTTCAGTATATCTTATTTGAGGTAAAAAGAAAATGAGCTTTCCGTCAGGATCAAATGGTTTCCAGGCACTAACTTAATTGAAGTATGATTCATTATGTATAAGGAGATAGGAGTGTCTTTGAAGTTGATGATGATACTTCTTGATCAGGAATTGATTAACAACATATAGTTGCATGTACGCAACGTCATAAAAAAAGAGAAACATGCATTGTGACAGTAATTTTCTGCTTAAAATCTTGAATTCTCATTGGAAGTTATAAACTTTTCGTTAAACAGACAATACGTCTTAAGAACGTAGAATTTAGAATTTGGTAATAATACGAACAAAGTAAAGAGCAGGTTAAGTAAGTAAAAAGAGAACATTTAGAAGCTGTGATACCAAAAGAAAGATAAGCAATGTTTCCTTGGCTCTTTAAGATTGAATAACGCAATTGTTTGCTCCCTTACACCGTTTCCTTTATAAGAATACCGTTTATAATAAATACCGAAGTCCAAAATTTAGAATATTCTAAGAAAAAAACTGACGAATTTAAAAAAAGTGTATATTTATATACACTTTTTTTAAATTCGTCAGAAGATTATAATCTTCTCTAGTTATCGCTGTGTCCAAGAATAAACCCTCAAGATGATAACGTTAAGAATACCGACGTTCAGGTGAAAAAAGATATTTTTATAAAAAAAACACGGTGTATTTGTCCATAGTTAATCTTTTGTTAACTTATAACTTTTAACTTATAACTTGCATATGAATTTTTATGCAGATGCCGAATAGAACAAGAATAGAGATACGTAATCAAAAAAAAAAGTCTGAGTCTGAAAAGTAAAGATCTAGTTTTTGGCAGGATTACGATTTACATCTGCCAATTTTTGACTAGTTCTCATATCTTATTTCTAAATATATTACTGAGCAATCCATTTTTTTAATCTATATAAGGAATGGATGATATATCTTTATTTGGTTATTTATAGCCTGGTCTTTACCCATCTTAAATGTTTCTGTTAGTTAGGATATAAGAATTTAGTACACGGGACTGAAACTATAGCAGGCTAATCCCTAAAAAAAAATTTAAAAGTTTAAAAAAAAGTTTAAAATCCATAAAATCTTAATGTAGGCGTGTCCCTCTCAATTCAAAAATTATTAAACCATATTTCTGAGAAAAAGAAATGTATTTTAGAAAACAAAAATACGATTTTAAGACAACCCATTTATCTGTATTCTTTAATTTTCTTTTTCAGGTCAATTATCTGTCAAAAATCTCGACTATGAAAAACATCAGAGCTACAACTTGCAGGTGGAAGCGAGCGATGGCCTCAATAAAGCGAAAGCACTGGTCAACGTTCTCGTTGCCGACACCGAAGATCCACCTCACTTTGTGCGATCTGAATTTACTGCCGTCCTCGACGAAGGTTAGTTTGTTTTTGGTTTGCTTTTGGTTATTCCCCTTTTGGCCTATTTTTTTTGTTTGGTTCGATTTGTTTCAATTGTCCAGTGTTATTTTTGAAACCAAACCTTTCTGTAATGATGTAACCGTCAATTATCCATCATCACAATTAATTTTCTGATGGCCAGGCAAAATGAGTTCAAAAGGAGGTTGTATAACTTTACCAATTTAGGCATTTAAACCCTATATTTCGCTCAAAGGGGAATTGTCCATCCTTCCAACTGAAGACCTTCTGTCCAACAGATGTTGGAGCGTTTAAACTGTCTGTATTTGTCATGTTTGGTGAGAAAAAAACTAAACAATCATGTTATGTTGTGTTAGGGAGTGCGGAGAACACAGTTGTTCAGAGTCTCAGTGTTGTCAGTGACGTCAGTGGTAGCCATCTTTGTTCGTGGAATTACGAAGACGTGACACCGGAGGTATTGGAATTATTTTCACTTGTGACGGAACCTAAATCGTGCGTGATCAAAGTCCGACCGGAGGCGAAGATCGTGTGGACGAAAAAGAAGAATGCGTACAAGTTTTCGTTGAGGGCGATTCAGAAGAATAAAAGGAATCAGTATTCGACTGCTTCGCTAACAGGTTTGTCTTAGATTCTTATTTATAATTATCTAGAATCAAGTATAGCTTGGCTGCTCATATATTACCAACGAGTTCTCAATTTGACTGAGACTTTTAAAAGACATTTGAGTGGGTGCAGACTTTTTTTTAAATCTGAACTTTTTGTAACGCAAATGGAATGAGTTTGTGGATGAGTTCGGGAATGCAATTATATTTTCTTGTTATTTAGTAAACTCAGTTTTCTTCATTTGCAATGTGAATATTTTCTTGTTGTTTTCTTCTGTGCAGAAAAAAAAGAAAGGAAGACGTCGATGAAAAATATTGAAATTGGAATCAATTTAGTTCAATCAATCATGAAATTTCTTTTTTTTAGTGCAAATCAGAGATCTCAACACCAATCCTCCTGCTTTTACACAAAAATCGTGCGCTGTCTCAATTGTTGGCGAACAAAAGCTGGGTAAGCGAGTCATCGCAGTGAAAGCACTTGATCTTGATGATTCGACTGCTCATGGAAGAATAACGTATGATATACAAGATGGTAAAGACTCTAACATGTAAGTACAATATTACATCTTGTATTAGCTGCCCGGTGAAACTTGCCTGGTGGACCTGCCCGGTGATCATTCCTGATTTTTTTATCTGTCCGGTGAATATTTCAGATTTTTGCAGAGAGCTTTTAAGCTCGTAGCTCATTTCAAGTTCATTACCTATCGAATTTGGTTCTTGTTTCTATTGGTAACAAAAATTTATGGCGGTAAATTTTAGATAAGAATTTTCGCTTGCGAACTGAGAGCTCCTCCAAAAGCTCTCCGCAACCCTGCCCGCCCACCTGCCCGCCCGGTGAATAATTCTGAGTTTTTGACCTGTCTGGTGAATGATTCTGATCAGACCCCTAGGTTTCATTTCTTTTTTTAGGCGAAAATTCTACTGGATGATAACAATGAAAATAATACAAGTCTGATTAATATTTAAGTTACCATATTTCTGTAAGGGTATGCTATGGTATGCTTCTTTTTGCTAATCAGCGTAAGCAAAGAGAGGACAACAACTTAATGTCTTTGGTCTCATGCACGCTAATTTTGGGTTGTGCGTCTGGCCCATAAGTTGTGTAGGTAAGGCTAATGTCATGAACAAAAGAAAATTTACTAACATTTCGGAATGGCTGAATATTTCAAATTCATTTTAATTCCTCCCCTAACGTACTGTGAGGAATAGACTGTCATAGGTATATGGAATTTTTCAAAGGCACTTTGATATGAGAAGAGTTTGCAATATTTACAATTAGCTTGGTAGAGTGATGTCTAGAATCTGCTTGAATGAAAGCTGGTATCATTTACATGAAGGGTGAGGATGCTATACATCCATTAAGTTTTTTTCCAAAAAACACTAGAGTTTGGAGGTGAAATGAGGACCGAACGTATTCCATTACTAGAATAAGAAAATCATTTTTTATGCTCTATTTTAGTTGCACATTTTAATGGGTGTATTCATAACTTCAGACTCAAAAGATTCCTTCCATATAGAATATAAATTGTCTCAAACAAAATTGTTAATTTTAACAACCAACCTGTGAGGGTTGGCTGAACAGGCTAGGAAGAGCGTGGCTATATATTTGCAGGAGATTGTCTATATTGACCAGACTATAAGTGAAACTACCAGTTTGCTTTGATGTTGCTTTATAATGTTTATTATTAGCTGGACAGGGTAATTTCTATAAGTGTTTGGGTATAGAATCAAAACTAGTGGTGTTTGTGTGGAGGGAGTTATACGTATGCAATTAGGGAGTTTACAGTGAAAGGTGGAGTAAAAATATTTTTCTGAGAAAATGAGAATCAAATGTCTTTGCAAAATTAGGGAGTTTAATCTAAGCTTTTTTTTCTTCTTTTTTTCACCCCATGAGGCATAGGGAGTAATTATGCTACAACCAGTTTTCATTTTGACGTACCATTTAGGAAGTCTAACTTTTCGTTTTAACCTTGAAATCACCAGTTTGCAGGTATGAGAATAGTCTATGGCATTTACGATCATCTGAACAGGGGAATGTCTGAAATAGGTTGCATGTCTCGTATGAATTACAAGTAGACATAAATCTATGTAATGAAATACATATTTAATTCATTACAAGAAAGGGTGTCCCTTTGTGGTGTAAACATTAAAAACATCTGTGACCTCAATCTAGCTTTGAAGTCTTGTAGTGTGTGATGTAGTTTTCTGTCATTTCACTTCAGTCCTTCGTGTAGGAACTTCGGGGGGATTAATCACTTTATCTGATGAAATCTTTCATTGATCTAGCTGTTGTTTCATGCCCCATATGCGAAGGTTTTATACGGCATTTTTTCATTTAAAGAGGTCTCAGGTTCTCTAAGAAAAGTTACCGCCATGACCTGGTCTACGGTCAGTTTCCCGTAATTAATGTTTAATTAGGCCAATTAGGACTATTACAACCAATTTTTCATTTTCTACATAACCGCTCTCCGTTAGAAGTCTGTTCAATCCTCGAATGTACATGTATCCCTTAATTTGGTTTCTCTTTCCTTTGTTAGGATCTTGTCTATTCCGAGAAGCAAATAACTATCTGAAAAAGCGTACGAGATTTCTGTTTAAATAATAGGATTTCTATGTAATTTCCGAAGAAACAATAGGAAGTCTCGTGAAAGTGTACAAGATTTCTCAACAGTGATTTACCCCTCGGTTTTTTCTATCGTGTGATGACTATCTGAATAAGTGGGTTGAATAAGTTTTAAGATTTTAAGTTTTAAAGACAAGGAGAGAACTAAAATTGATTAGCTACCAATCCAAAAACTAGATCTGTTTCCTCACATTTTTGTTTGTTCTAAAAAAGTAGATATTCAGATAATCCAATTCATTGCTTTTGGACATAAAACAAACGTCTTTCAAAAAAGTGGTTTTCTAAAAGGAAATTTGTGTACTCTTTTTATTGATAGTAGAAAAATGACGGAAAGAAGAAAAAAATGCTTCACTAAAAAGGAAATGCTATTTTTTTATTTTTTGTATGGAATCATAAGTTTGGATGAATTACCTTTAAGAAGCTTATTAATGTACTGGATAAATCTATCAAACCAATGGGATATTTAATTATTGACAATACGGGGTGGATTTCGCGGTTTAAACACTGGATGACCTATTAGATCAAGAATTATTTTTTGCCATCAACAAATGTTGTTGACCTCATGCAAAATTGTCTTGAATAAAAATTAAAAATAAATAGAAATTAGATATAACAAAATTACGCCAAGTTAATATTGATCATTCATTTTTCTTAATTCAATATGAAACATGAACAACAAGCACACATTTCCCACCAAAAATAGATGACGAGATCTATACATTTCCTCATAGTGAACCCTTGCCCCTTCCCCATACCCCTATATCCATATCCATGTTTTGTACTAGCAATCGCATTAAAAGGAGGGCGATCTGTTTTTTATCGGCCTGAAGGCAGACTGTTAATAGCGATATTTGACGTTTTGCTGTTTTATTGTGTGAAAACCAATGAATAGGTAAATTCTGCAATCATCTGTAATCGGGTCTGCTAATAAATGCATACGCAGGTATGCGATTACTTCTATTACGAAATCAAATAAATCCTTGCTTCCTCTAAAGAATATGATCGTCATATCTCTTTCTGTACTTGTTCATATTGTTGGTTACACATCGTTCTCTTATCAAAAAGTGGCCAAATTGACCTAAACTGTTCGTATTGTCTGACTATCTTCAAGGTGGTGGCTACTTGTTTTTGAAATTTTGCCATCCATTTTGGATGTGTCGGCGAAAAATATATATATTAGTCGGGTTTGTTTCTTTTGGAATATGAAATAGGACGGTCCTTATCTTTTTTGGACATTCGAACGACTGATTTTATTTTCTTGACAAGGAATTTCATTTATATATTACATAAAATTGTCTAGTTAAGGCCATTTTGAAGAGTCATCGACTGTGAGCAAATTTAAGTGCACCTATTATTTAAGTATAATTGGATAACAGGCGTTTCAGAGGTCTTGACTATTTATAACAGACACCAGTGGTCTTAAAAGATCAGTCAACGTCGGGGAATACCTTCTAAAGAAACCTGTGATAACTCAATCTAAAGAATCTAAGATATTCATTTGTTTCTTTTCATCTTTCCCGGAAGAATGCTCAATGCAGTTCAGTATTTTAATGATTTCAGTATTTTTGACTAAAGTTCATACTGTAAAAAAAAATGTGTGTGTGTGTGTGGGGGGGTAGCGTCCCATACACCCCCACTGCTTAATCCGGGCTGGCTTGCTTATATTTGTAACCATTAATGTATCCTATGACACATAACGCCAACAAACTACGATGTATCCTTAAAATATCAGCCAAGCCTTTCTTTGTACCATCATCATGTTCTGCCTTAAGACGTCCCTAAGGAAAATATTACATAACAAGCGCTATGTTAATTTTTTTCTAGTTCAAAATAGTTACAATTTTCCTGATATCATTCCGATGCAATTTATTTATCCTAAAATTATCAAAATATTTTCATCATATATTGCAATGCGGCAAAAATTGATCTTTTAGGCACTATGTATTATTGTCAAAAATGATTAAATGTCTATACATGAAATGTAAATTATGATAAAGATATTTATTCATTTCACTTCAATAACTTCTATGAGTTGCTTATGAGAAGCAATCAGTAGAAATTTATCATCTGTTACCCCAGACAAGTAATAATATATTTCTATTATCCGATTTTCGGATTACCGTTTTCACAGTTGTTATCAGATTTCATTTTTTGTTGGCTGAGTATAAGATTTCCAACATAAATTGCAATACAGATAACAACTTGTTTATTCTAATCAGACTTTTTGGTTAAACATGAGATATTGAAGGAAAATGATTATTAGAAGATAATTTTTATTCTGTGAATCTTCCGGGTAGCAAAATTTTTTCTTGCCTTCTTTCCGAGCAGAAAAAATATAGACAGATAGTGAAGAATAAATCTGTGACTGTAGACGATTGATAATAACTTCTTTTTTAAGTCATTTCGATCTATTTATGAATAAAATGAAACAGTGAAATGAACATGGCAAAGCTCAAGCTTTCGAGTAGCGATGCTTCTCATTTTTACAGATAATACACCCCTGCTCTCCCTATTCTGTTAAAACTGATTGAAGATCAATATCTTGTCGGGCAGCGGAAGAAATAAGCGATTTCTATTGTTTGCACCCTAAACAGGGAAGAAATAAGAGGGAGGTATGGTTAAAATATTTACCAGTGCAGAGCATTTATAGTAGTTCTCTCTAAACCGAGTTGTTAATTCAAGCCTCTCCAAGCAACCTTGATGATCGTCGAACCTTGTCTATACGTTTGGAAATAAAACCATTATCTGATCACACTCTTGATTGAGGCTAACAATAATAGAAAGAACTTTTAGTGAATCCTTTTCTCGTTCTGTACAACTTTTATATGCATCACTATTTTATGCTTTTCAAATCGTGTATGTTATGCTGTTCAGCTAATAGTTTTGTTTACATTCCGACAGGAAAAGTGTATGTCAAGTGTTTTCATAAAATTAAATGAGTTAAATGATTTGTAATTCTTGATGAGAATATTCGGGTGATGACCATCTCGGATATGTTCGGGGAATGACCCCCCTCTCGGATGTGAAGGAGAAGCATTTCGATAAATGTGTTTCTAAAGCTGAGTTATTATTTCTCAATCTGCGATAGAATTATGATATGTTTGAAGTCGGTTTGTTGCATCAGGAATAATGCACGCATGTTGCATTTCCTTCTTAGGAAAGCTGATACAAATTATCTATAAGACCTGTTCGATAATGCATTCGATTTGTTTCCAATCATTTTGAATTTCTATGCATATCAAAGGATGAATATTCTGGCAACCCCCCTTCCCCCACCCCCATTCCAGGAAGAAATGAGCCCTGCTCATACCAAAATAATTACCTAAAAAAATAGTCTTTTTCCATTTTAGCCATTTTAGCTCCTAAAATTCTTTTTATTTTGGCACTATGCGCTTTTTTATCTTGTCATTTTTGTGATTTATTGCCTTAATAGCTGTTCCACACCAGTGATCGCGACAAAAAAGTCACCAAAATCCAACAACAAAATAAGATTTGGCTAAAATGTTCACGTTTGACTCGTCAATATACTAGCCTTGCGGTCTTAAACGGTCTTTAACGCGCTCTGGGTTATTTTTCTGCTCATACATTTTGTTGTCTCCTTTTAAATTTTTAATTTTATACTTTTACTATTTATTGTAGCTTCAGTATCGAGCCTTCAGGTGAGATCTTCTTGAAGTCAACCATGCAAATGAACAAGGAATACGTCGTGATAGTCAATGCAAGGAAGCAAGGTAAGTGCACAATGTATTTCGAACGATAAATGCTACAGTCATAAAATCCAGTACAGTTATTTTAGCAATTCATTTGTTACTTTAAAATCTTAAATTCTTTAGTTTTGTCACGTTTTGTCACGGTACTGTTTATCCTGTTATATATGGAAGAAATAATTTAAATGGTTTAGGCGAACAATTGATTACCCTTCTATTTGTTTTGTTACCCCTGTGGCCAACAACGGAAGAGGCACCTGTTGCACATATATAATCCACAAATAATCCACAAATAATCCACAGCACTGACTTCTAAACAGTACTCCGTGTCCATTTCAATCCACAATAAACCACAAATAATCCTCTGCTAATAATCCAGATTAGGGGGATTCCTCTGTATAAACACAATGCAGTTACACTACTTCCTGCTTGATACGCCTTGATATGGAGGTTTGATCTAATTCTTTATCTACCTGATAAAATATTATATCCGTTCTCTCTTAGAAATAGGCCTCACTGTGGAAATAATTGTAGTATGAAATTTCTATTATGGCTACCCTTGTACTTCAAAAAATAGTTTTTCGAACAAAACTTATCCCCCCACTCCAATAGCCGATGGGCAAATCACCAATTCACCAAAGAGTTTTCGTGCAAGAATTTTAGTTATTAACAACTCGTATACAGTCATAAAAACAGTGTAAAAGACAGAAATGTTCAGGTTTACACCTGATTTCATTTTTATTTGAAATTTAATTTTTAATTTTAAACTTAAAAGCTCAAAAGAGTAATACAAATAAGGGTGAGAAAGGCATTCTCCCTTGAATTTAATTTTAATTTTTTTTTTTATTAAACCACTCATGCCTATAAGGATTAAAAAATGACATTTTATTGTATTCTTATTTTATTATTTCACTGTATAATTTATCTGGCTATTTTAGGATCTGTACCACTACTCTCCAGTACAACCGTCCGCATCTCAATGCTTCCTGGCAATGCCGAACTGCCTAAATTCGGGTTCGTTGATCCGCTCAATAAAATCCCGGAAACAACCAGTGTCTCGTCCGTTGCGTTCACGGTGGATGCTGGAAGCTCAAACGCCGCTTACTCAATTGTCGGTGGGAATACGGGAGATGCTTTCGCGATCAATAAACACGGCCAGGTTGGTTTGGTTTTCTATCTATTTCATAAAAGATTTTTCCATTTTCTTCCTTTAATTTTCTTAAATGTTTTTTATGAAAGCCAGAAATTTCGGACTCAATTTGTGTTACTTTTTTCTTACTAAAAGTTAGATTTGTGGCCAAATCTTTATTCGGATGAAATTTCTCATCATTTGTCTGGCAACATTTCCGTTACCTTTGTCAATTAGGCCGGACGGAATTCTTTTTGTTTCATAACTACCCCTTATCTCTAACGATATTTTTTACAACTAATCCATAGGTATCGGTGAAGAACGCTCTCGACTACGAAACAGTGCAAATCTACAAACTCGTTGTTCGTGCGACTATACCGAGTGTTCCACCACGATTCGTCGAGAAAACGTTTGACGTGAATGTTGTAGATGTGAACGATCACAGTCCGGTGTTCGCGGTGGACAACCCGGACGAAGAAATGAAACTGTTTATTGATCAATATTCGCCGAAAGGTACAATCGTCGGAAAGGTATGGGTTATTAAGGGATTCATCTTTACAGTCTACTTCATTTATATTTTTATATACCTTCATAATGCCTAGTATTACTCTCATACTGCGAAAGAAAGCCGCTTTAATCTAGGTGGAAGGACTATTTGGTGCTGTTGGTGTTAGCTGTGAAGGGGAAAGTAGGGGTTTGTTTGAGAAGTTATCAACAATATCCATAGAATTATGTTATCATTTGTTTTGCATTTTTTTTAGTTCAAAGCTTACGACAAAGATTCTGGTGAAAATGGATTGGTCTCCTACACTATTCCGGGGACATACCCGTTCGCTATTGGACAAGATGGAACTATCACCACTACACGTGAAATCAAGTAAGATCAAGTCATTTTTACAGATGCACCTTTTCTATCTTAAATGCTACAATTCTCGTGATACATGATTTCGAGTTTCCTCAAAACATTATTTTTAAGGGATCATCTCAAAACTTTGTCTAATTTATACTATTGATTGGTTACATAATCAAAAATCTGATTAGTTGAAAATGTCACAATTTGAGGTTTTCTTCTAAAGTCACAAATGATGATATCATCGATATGAAAATTAGTTTTGATTTTGTCTTGCAAACAAATAAAAATTTTAGTTTCTTCATCAATTTCTGTGATCTATCTAGGTGTCTTTGCATGTCTTGGTCCGTAAATGAAAGATTGAATAATCTGTTAATATATTTGTAGGATCGAGAGGGGGGGAGAAATCACATGATAAACCACTGCTTCAAGACTAATCTTGGATTTATTTTATATCGTAGTGATCCCATTGGTACACAATTTCAATTTGATATCGTTGCCATGGATAACAGTAAATCAACAAGCCGTAAAACACCTTTGAACATCAAGGCTCTTATCAAACAAGGTATGTGTTATTTATTTTCGGAGGCTGCAATACGGACAATAAACTTTTCGTGAATTTGGGTCCTTTTGCGAAATTAATTTTCGCGAAACACCTCAAAATTTGTCATTACAGTAAAAGCTGATTTTTAAGGTAATTCAAACTTATGTTTTGCTTATCATTTACCCTTCAAATATCACTGTTTCACATTTGGTTTCCAATTCCCTGAATGTTCCATATCCATTGATCTGAACCGACTCTTATTTAGTTTACTTTGACCCCCAGCCCGAAAGAAAGCTGTAGAATATTTTTTGCTTCCGGGTTTTGCTTCAGGCTGAATATCTCGTATGCTGTGGCACGGACTTCTATAACAAACGGACTAGAAACTTTGATCTACGGTGAATTAGCGTAGGCCGAAATGTGTAGGCTAATTTCTTTAAAATCTTATATCTCGCCTTCTAAAAATGGTATGAACTTAAAATGTACAGAGAATGTAGATAATAGTATGTAGAATGATCAGAAATTTTCTTGAAAATTTTCGCTAACTCTTTCGTGGTGTATAACACACTTTTTTGTTTTTCACAAAAACACGAAGATGTATACAGTTTACATTCTAATTTTGCACAGTAACAGAATGTATCATCCTCTATGATATATTGAATTTTTAAAAAAAT
>JAUKPT010001483.1:0-15210 GCA_032273505.1 Nanomia bijuga
GAGTGTTATTATTTCGCGTGTTTTAGCTCATTTTCTGTGAAATCGAAACTGCTTCATAATTCCACAAATATATTAGCGATTTTTCCAGGAATTGTTTTCATGACATGGATTGGTAATTCAAACATTCTCTGAAAGAATTAGTTCTAACGCATAACTGGAAGGTACTTAACTTGACTACCCCTGCACGTTGTCATGGCCTTTTATATAGTTCACCATGCCGTAATCGCGTTATTCAAAGTATAGCTCCCACCACCATTCTTTTCTAGTTTCAGTTTATCTGTAGGTCAAGTCCTAAATGATTTTATCAAAACCCGTTAGTTAAAGAGACTATTTTCACTTAAATAAGATTCCGCATTTATCAAAGTAAGATAAAAATAGAACAATTAGGAAGCACACCTATATTTGCAAATTGGGATATCATTAAAGCATCTTTTTCAACTTCATAATAAAAAGAGAAAATCGTGCTTTGATAGCGCAGATCGAGCGCAGATCGGCGCAGATGAGTAGTGCGACCATGCAGGGTGCATTTTATTCGTTTCTAGTTTTATAGATAGCATTTTCTGAATTACTGACAAATCTTTTATCAAAGATTGAGGAATCAGGCTATCAGGCTACAAGATTGATTACTTCCACGCTACTATTTTTTTTTTTGCAGCGTACGAGCATGGTCCTATAGCGCGAGAGAAAACAGTTTCATGTACATAAAGATATTTTTTTACGAAAAACAATACTAAAAAATACAATTCTTTTGTTTATTAAATAAAGGGAAGTCAATGTGTTCCCAAAAAAATGATTATAGAGATAATAAAAATGATTCATTATCGCCGTCATATGCATTTATGGATAACTCCGTCATAATGTGCATATGATCAAGCAGTGTCTCGTAGTATCTATATCACATTATAATTTCAAACTATGCAGGATAGTTTATTATGTCAATCCAACTTTCGTCTTTTCAAGTATTTCTTAAATTTCTCTACCGCAGCTTATTTTCACTTCTCAATGTTTCTTTTATCGCGTACTACGAAATCATTGTCAATTTATTTTCATTCCGTCGCATAAACAAAAGAAAGAAAACCTTTTTAAATAAAATATGTCACCGATCACTAAAACAATATGTCTCTTACTAGTTCCATTATAAAACAATGAAAATGCAATATTTAATTTGCAACATCTCAACTATCAATTTAGTTATTGTCAATGTTCATGAAGATGGATTCTTTAAATCATGGTAAATACCATTTATTTTCCGCATCTTCTTGCAATGAGATTCTTTTCACATAATTCTAATGTTAATTTCATAAATCAGATTCAATATCGATCAGTTCAGCTCATCTTTATACGTACATAAATTTAGATTTTATCTGTTTTTGAAACGTTGTATAGCAATATTCAACTACAGTGTTCTTAAATTATCATGGATGAAGTCTGTGAACATAATTTCATGGAATCTTCGTAAAAGTTCTTGTCTCTAATCATGCGGCACCAGTCTACTGCACCATTTTTCTTTCTACTCGATATTTCCACGCCGGCAGACGTTTATTTCTCCGAAATCCACTCTGACATTTCTAAATCTTCGTCGGCTTTTTACCGTCATACACGACACACCAAACAGCTTGCCGGCGTCTATGCCGTGTGTTTGAAAGCACGGTATAATCATGCTCTGTAAAATGTTTCGGTAGCTCAATGGGAACATTACTTGTAAATATAAACCGCGTCTGTATCTGTAACAGCGTCGCTGCATCTTTATTTTCGACAAAAAGTGACGGCAAACCAAAGGACTCCAAACTATGTCCGCTATCGTGTCGGTCCGTGTCGCAATTTTGTTTAATCGTAAAGTACGTGACGGGTGATTTCTTCGGACGACCATCGGTACAAAATTCATCATCACATTCATCTTTGTGGTGATTTTCTTTCGGCGCTGCCGTTGAAACCTTCCGACAAACCTTAGTTATCTTCTCATGTACCGTCGTATACCACGGCAAGCTATGTCGCCTTTGTTTTCCATACGAAACTGAGCTGAGAGTCGGATTCGGTAAATCAAATTCTTGTTGAGAAAATTTCTTTGTTCGCTCATTCCTCCGCGTATATATCGAAGAGCGGTTCGATGTAGTTTCCTTTGCTTTAAATGAAGATGTATTCATTATCGTTCTTGTATTATAAATTGAGTGAGTTATGGTTTTCTTAGCATACATATATACGTTTTTTTGTAGAGTTGCTGATATATATATATATATGTTATCAGTGTTTAAGTCCTATCTCTCTCTAAGTATTTAATGAATTGAGAAGACTTCTTCTTTTATACATACATAACATTCGGCGGAAGTTTTTGTAATACTCCTATCATAATTTCCACACTCACATAAAAAAAATTGAATTAATAATTCATGATTCAAGAGTACGGTGATTCAGAATCTAATTTGACAAAACATTTTTTTTTATTTTCATATGTATATTTTTTTCTATTTAAAAAAAAGAAATCTTTTTGTTGTTGATGATATTTTTCTTTTCTCAAACGCCTCGGCAAACGTTTATCAGTGAAAAATATAAGTTTATTTAATTAGTATTTTTACTGTGCGTGCTTTGATTTCATTCTTTCCAAGTAAAAAATGTCTACTCATTTCGTTTGTTTTATTCATGTTTGTTTATTTGGTAGTTTATGAAATATCTCTAAACAACAAAATCAGAAATATATTTCATTGATTATATTTCGCACCTTTATTAGAAGTAAATGAATATCAAATTTCTCTGTTTATGAAAATTAATGAATAAATGAATAGAAATTAATGAAAAATAAAACAATATTTGGTAAGGAAAAAAATTCATGTATTAATTCCAGTAATATATCTATATATTTCGCTTCTTCAGAAAGAAAATATTAAACATTTTTTTTGTTACTAAAAATTTGCAAAAGCAAAATAAAATATTTGTTGTTAAGATCTTCCACGTGCAAATAATGAGTAGAACTTCGCACGTAATTGCCTAAAATAAATCTACTGTGCGCACTTCCCATTCTTTCTTAAAGTGGGCGTCTAATGATAATGCCATCAGTGATGCTAGTTCGGTCAGACCGTCCGTCAACTTTCTCAGGGATTGTTTGGTATGGTAAGGAGTAACTATATATGAAATTTCAGGTATTTGAACCATACCGGAAAATGTCAGGAAAACGGCAAATGTGGATTTTAACTTTTGACGTAAATATCACATATCATGGGTTTAAATACTCACTTAAATCATCCAAACACTCGCAAACATTTCCGGACATTTTTGACCTCTATGGACAGAATGGTAAAATATGTTTTTCTTCACTTGGAAAATATTGGACAAATCTAACTTACAATTAAGAAAATTTAAATAAGTCAAACAATACAGCTTATAAAATAACTAGGATTTAAGATTCAACAATAATTTACATCTTAGAAAACAAAGTTAATGGAGATGATTTAATAAATTGCTGATGGGAAAATGGAAGCAATGAGAAATATTAATAAAGACTTTGTGCTTTTCCATATAAATCAACCTTCTTTATTCCTAATTATTTTAGAAATAAATTTTGCAAGCAATACAGCATGCATTCAATATTTTTTTTTTATTTACACGTAAAAGAATTACAAACATAGAAACACTAAATTAAAGAAAAATAATACAGAAATAAAACGAAAGACTCAAATCAGTGGCAAGAATATATTTTATCATCTTATCAGTGCCAACTGACGCAGGGAAACTCATGAGAAACGGCCAGATAGAGAAATGCAATCAAGAGTAGCATTCAATATTGAATTATATTCTAAATGTAAGCGAGGAATGGATTATACTAAATTTAATAGGGTTACTCTTGCATTAGTATAAAGTAATATTTAAGGAGAAAATTAGTTGTTGACTCAAAATTGTTTGTGCATAGACAAGTATCATTTGGAGTATCTAAAAAATTATATATTTTCTACATGATATTATGTAATTTTAAGTGACTTAACTTTTAGTTGGAAAATTCAAATAAATGCATGTAAATTCATATTGCGAATATCAAAAAAAATTGATAATCTGAGAACAAAAAAGGGAAAGACGTGTCCATCAAACGGCTATATTTTTCATAAGCTTTCATGCTTGAATATAGATCTGATTGGTTTAAAATGAATTCTCTAAAAATGGCGGGAAGAATCTTCCCGAGCCGATATTCAAAATATGCAATACGCATAAATTCCTTCAAAAACGTTAAAAACGGGGTAGTTTTGTAGACAATTTGCACCAATTGAAATTAATATAGCTCTCTTAAACCTTTCTGAGATGAAAGCTTATATGATGGACTACATTATTTAGACTATCCGATGATGTCAATACGAAACCAATGATTTTTTTGGGCTTGTTTAAAGAAAACGAAGGTTATTTTGTAGGGTTAATCGGCATTAATCGAATAGTGTTCAAACGTTGATGCTTTGCGATTTCTTGAGTAACTAGTGAAGATTTCAACCGTCTAGATCATTTACTTTTTGTGCAAATTGCGTTTTTCGTGCCGAAAAGCGGCAAAAACGGCCTCGGCAAAAACTATTTAATTTTACGGCATATTGTTTACTTCGTTAGAAACGCTCGGCTATCATATTCTTTTTACGGCGAAACGCTACCATAAACTAAAAAAAAGTTATATGATTCGTTGTGAAGACGTAAATTTGCAGTTGAATTAAAAGTAATTTTCCCTGACGTCAGTTCTGAAACACCTATGCCCATGATCCTTCATAACTCGGATTTACTTTAAATAAAAATTTATGTGATTGAAATATCAAATTACATAACATATGCAATATTATATACATATATATATATATATATATATATATATATGGTAATGAATGAGACATATATTGGTATCTATACTGACAGGTCAGCTAGTTATCGCAGGCTGAAAATATTTCGGCGGAGGTGGGATTCGAACTCACGCAGACTTTCCATGTGTCAATACTACTATAGATCAGTAGCGGCTTAGACCGCTCGGCCACTCTGCCTTGAGTGTCCTATCCCTCCTCTTTGCTTTGTAACTCTGCGCGGGCCGTATTCATTCTACTTTAAATATGCCATAGAGAATGGTAATTGCCTTCACTGTGCTCAATCGGAATGAAAAAGAAACAATTATTCGTGCATTTTTTAGACCCTCTAAAAATATGAAGAAGGTAGAAAAAAACCACGAAGAAGTTCGCGAAATTTTTTGTTAATATCACAAACTATTCTACATATTATCTTCTACATTCCCTGAAAGTCTATATCATAATTAGAAAGTGAGATAATTGATTAAAAAGAAAAAAATCATTAAAAACTGGCCTACGCGAATTCACCGTAAACCTCGAGTTAGTTCTAGTAATCTGTGCTAATTGCATATTTAGTAACTACTAACCATCCCAATTTAACATTAACTCTATTTTGTATGGCCATATCGGTAGGGCTTATTTTGTATGGGGGATCCTAGGATCCCCCCCCCCCATTGAAAAGAACCTTAATGACGTGCTAGAGGGATCATACTTTGCACAATTGTAATATGTGTCAAAATTTACGACATTGCGATGTCATGACGTCATTTTTTGGCGATTACGTCATAAAAATCCGACATTTTACCACTTTTACCATTAGCAAAAATACCGATAAAATAATTTTAGGCACCGCTAACCCCTCATTTGAATCATCAGCACTTTTTTATGCCAGCATTTGTTACATAATGTCTTATGACTTCACGACGTCGTAAAATGACGTCACGGCGTCGGATTTCCACGACACTTTGTCAAATGCTTTCTTTTAACAGTATCTCAATCGTGTCCAAGTATAAATTTAAATGGATAATCTAAACATAATTTGTGGCCATTAACGTATTTTAGGCTTTTATATGGGAAAATATAGGATTTTTTGACTCATCCCCGAATTTTGCATCACTAAGCTAGAACCACTTATCCGATAAAACCCAAAATTTGTCAGAAGGTGTTTGATAAATAAATGCTCAAAGTCACCTAAAGAAAAACTGAAAGAGCAAAGGATTCTGGAGATATTTACGATATAGTGGAGGGGGGATCCTAGGATCCCCCCATACAAAATAGGGTTAAACACTTTTTCCGGTATCGTTTGCAATGTCCGTAGGTCTGACCGAGCTAACGGAAAACTCCCTCAAATTGTTCCAATTATTAGTTTGTTCAATTATTTCGTTTTGATAAAATCTCTCTGAAGTAAACAACAAATACAAACCTAGAAAAATGTAAAAATATTCTGATTATTATATTTCACACCAATTGCATAATAATCACGTTTTTTATTGATGTTAATTAATAGTACAAATAAAGAGACCTAAATGAAAAGG
The DNA here is from genome assembly GCA_032273505.1 of Nanomia bijuga. Lineage (NCBI taxonomy): Eukaryota > Metazoa > Cnidaria > Hydrozoa > Siphonophorae > Agalmatidae > Nanomia > Nanomia bijuga. The sequence goes on from JAUKPT010001483.1 coordinate 6,332, forward strand.
AAACGTAAATTCCAGGTTATTAAGAAAATTGGCCGATGATTTATTTACTGATTTGCCTTTGTTTAGCAGATGCCTAAAACCAAAAGTTTTTAATTAATTAGATATTTTGTGATATTCCGATATTTTCAAGCTCTTATCGAAATTCTGATATATATATTTTTTTATTTTGATATTCATTGTACCTATATTCCGTTATTTTTGATTTATTGACATAACAACAATGCACCATGTTTTCGTTTTTTTTTTATCAATATTCCGATATTTATACCCCCATTTCATCTCCCAATGATGTTGCGGTGCATATATAGTATTTCACTTTTTTGCTGTTTCGATCGGGGGAAAATGTTGGTTGAACAATATCGGCAAATAGGGAGAACTATAGAATTGGATTCATTTTATGGTACGTGGTGAGGTTTGTTCAACCAATATCAGAAAATGTAACAATCTTCTGCTGGGGGAGATAGGGGGTAATTCTGTTATCAGAAATACACCCCCTTTAGTTGGTACAAGATTTTTGCAATTCATTACAAAATTTGTAAGATATTTTCTAATGATTTATTCAGTTTTATTTCACGTCTAGAATTAAAATCTTACATTCAATGTTTTCTGGACGAAACTGATTGTAAAATCATAACACTATTTCACCAAAAAGTTATGTCACGTACGCCATAATTAATATTAAAGTCTGTGGTTACACTTTCTACGAAAATCGTGAAGATTTGACACTGCCTTAACTACTTAAATAGAATAGAAATGAAGATTTTATGTTTGTGGTCGGACGTGAGTGAAGAAAAGTCCGTTCTATGACATCGTTCGTGGGACACGAACATTTCGCAATCAAAAAAGACGTAAAATCCCCCTATTTTACCAAGTGTCAAATTTTTATTTGAAGCTGAGGGGCTAAATACACTGTGCCTCGTGTGGCTGGAGATACTAGTTTGTGTACTCGCCACGCCACATCAGTCTCCCTTCCCCATGACGTCCTTTTTCAATGACGCCATACTAGGAATAAGGATTGTAATACAATACAGTGTACGCGTTTTTAAATAATATGTATAAACATTTCTCTCGTAAAGGAATACATACGCACGGTTCTATCATCGGTTAAGTAGTATCCGTATGAAGATAGCATAAGTAGAGTTGCACTGTTAGGGACATTTGGAACAAGATCACAAAATTTAACAAAATATGAAAAGTTGCGGGCAGACTGTGTCCACAAAATGATGAATGAAATAGAAAAAAATGAGATATAGATCCGTTCTTTATCAAATCATTCGTGAGATACATATGATTGCTTATGTAATAAATTTCCAAAAATGTTTCCAGACACGTAGATGTATATTTTGTACGGATTAAGGATTAGGATTAAGGATTGGGATTGATCGTTTCGCATAAAAAGATCTTTCAAGGATAAATCATTTAGCCAAAGGCTAATACAATCTGTCATGTCCCTATTAGGCGGACCTTATACGTCAGACTTTTGTTAGATCTAATTTAATTGTTGCAATTAGGCTAGTAAAGTCTTACGTATAAAGTGAGATTTTTAGACCCTCTGTTGATTTGAATTAAATCCAACAGAAATAATTAGGTGTAATTGTAAAAATGCATGCTCACTTTATTCGGTAGACTTTTGATAGATCTAATTAAATGAATTATTAATTTTTCTCGGGAAACGACAATTTTTTATGAAGTTTGATGGATTTAACTAGTGTTCACTTTATACGTGAGAATCTTGTTAGATCTGATTTAATGCAAAATATTCGAAAATGAAAAAAGTAATAAAAATGGTGAAAATTATAAAAACGAGGATATTGATGAAAGTTCATCGATGAATATGGTGAAAATCATGATATTGATGAAATGGATGAAAATTATGAAAATTATGAAAATTATGAAAATTATGAAAATGATGAAAATGATGAAGGACCAAAGAAAAGACGTGGGCGAAACTCTCAGTAGTCAAAGAGGGAGGTGAATGATTTATTTGATATTATCATAAATACCTAACGAGACGCAGAAAAGAAAGATCTTACTGGGAAATAATAAGCGGGTCCGAAATGCTAAGGCTATAACCTTGGTATTAAAGGAGTTAAATGAGCGACGTGGAGATATATCCTTTGATGTGACGCAAACACGAAATCAAATAAAGAGATGTGTAAAAATCTGTCGCGACGCTGTTATGTGTATGAAAATAAAAAGTGCAATTGGAATTGCCCATTGTAACGGAAGCGCCAAATGCTCAGCCTGATCAAGCTATAGAGCCTGCTGTTGCCGGGAGCAGCAGAGAAGGTACTGAGTCCGGTTTCATTCCCTCAAAAAAAGCCTCAATCATCAAGAGTCAGTGTAGAGAGCTCCTTGGCAAAAATACAAACAAATATTGATACATTAACAGAACGACTCGATGAAGAGTCTGAACACTGACGAATTATTGAAGATGATAAAAGAAGATTCTGAGAAACAAGAACAAAGGGACAATGCGTTTTTAGCAATGATGACCAGATTCCTCGACAATTGGCAAAGGAGCAGTGGTGTTGGCAATAATTTCTATTCACAGGCATACAGTCAGAATACCCATTCATAGGACAACAATCACAATTTTCAAAATAGTTAGAACTAAGGGACACTTTTCTAATTACTTTTGTTATATTTTTGTATTTTTATTTTATGATTCTGTATTTTTGTATCTTAAAGAAAATGTAAATTGACTAATAACAATGAACATGAATTTCATGTATAAACTTTCATTTCTTTATATATAGTTCCCCTATACCTCCTTAAAACATAATACAAAATATGGAACGACTAAAGGCCTGCAGAAAATCCTTGGGTTAGAAAATGCAAATTTTAGATTTATTGAATACTACATTATAAATTATCTGATTCGTTTACAGAAATTTATTGCCCTTATTTTAAGAAAGCACCAAATTGTTACATTTTAAGTATATCAATCAGATTGCTAGGATAACGTAACATTCAAGTTATGAATGAAGTGTATAAGAAACTTTTGAAATGACCCCTTAATTGTATTTAATGAATGATGCAGTCTAAACATTTTACATGAGTTGTTGAGAATACATAAAAAAAATTACAGAAAAACACATCATCTTTTCTCCCAAAAACTTTTCTTTCACTGCGTCTTCTATTAGCAGCAAGATCAAGGGAAAGATCATAATGTCTTGTAAGAATATCTTCACGTTCAATGCAAATGTTATGAAAGAATTATGCATGCTAACGCTGTTTTGACTGTTGTATCTTTGAACGTTTCAGATTTACGATGAAAAATGCGGAATCGACTCTTTAAGCAATCCAAACGCACCTGCTATGACCATTCTAGCACGGCTTAGACGATAATTGAAGTAGCGTTGCTTTGCAGTTAACACAACATTTCCATACGGTTTCATAAGCCATGTCCGAAAAGGAAATGCGCCGTCAGCAAGGTGGCACATCAAGACCGTTGCACATCTGAGCTTTGTGTGGTAGAATTTCTCCATTGATTACACCATCCCAAAGCCTTGTTGACTGAAAATTCATCGAGTCATGAGTATTCCCAGGCATTCCAACGCTTGCCCAGATAAATCTGTATTTGGCATCAACTAATGCCATTAACACTATTGAGTAGAAGCCTTTGAAGTTGAAATAACTTTTTCTAGCTTATGCACCACCACCTTGACATTTGATTCTTAAATGCAAATTTGAATTGCCACTCGGCGTTCATAAGATTCATCATATCTTTAAATTCATATTCATTTTTGGGAAAATTGTTCGTCCACAGATTTAAAACATAGGGAATCCACGATAGCATGACATACCTCACTCACTATTTCTCCAATTGTGCATTCGGTGTAGCCAAACAACTCACCAATCGTATATAAATAAACGATACAAGCAAATGGCAAGCCTCTTGTCAGGTGAATTATGGCCAACTCCTTTATCTTCTTTTTGCAGTGTCGACTTTTTTTGCGCCAAAATCCACCAAAACGTATCTCGACTCATCTGAAATGTTTTGCTGAACCGTTCCTCGTCGAATTCTTGTAACACCATTTGCCACCAACCACCGTTTCTAATTTCTTTTTCATGTTGCATGTGTTATATTTACTAATGACGCAGTGATACTTGTAAAGCCAACAAATCTCTAAGAATGTCTTCGACGCTGCGTTACTATATACAATATTCTCAGCATACGAGCGCGCTTCTCCTTCCATTGGTCGCATTGCAGCTTGTACGCAAGTACTAAAGCTTCAACCAAACCATTATTCTTACAAACAAACATAATAACATAATAACATTAATATCCTAGCGGCCACACTTAAATAGCGTACGCAGGAAAATTATTTTTTACCCTCCCTCGCTCCACGTTTGATCCAAGACGATAAAAAATGTGCGCGAAAACAATAGGTGTACGCAAAAATTTAGAAAATTTCTTACCCTCCCTCCCTCACCACCATAATTAAAGTATGACTCCCTAGTTTTATCATTACTTTTATCAAGGGGGCATTTTCGAACATAAACCCTCGCAGCCGTTTAAAGAATCATAAGGAATTAGATGAAAATCTTAATTGATGTCTACACTTCATTTAATTAGATCTAACAGAAGTCTCACGTATAAAGTTAAATTTACATTAGATGGACTTATGTAGTTTGCCCTTTCAATTGAATTAGATCTTACATAAGATATAATATGAATTAAATATATAAAGTCCGCCTAAAAAAATAATCAAATTACTAAAAATCCAATGATTTATAGAATTCTTTATCTTGAAGCGGCATAACTTTTAACATTTTCAAATCATTATTTTTCTCCACTGATCTGTCCTATGTTAATAACTAGATACTCATTCTCTCCGTAAAATGTTTTGATTGAAATGATGGCTTAATTTCTTGTAAACTTGATCGAAACTATCTTTGAATAAGGTACTTTACTGAATAGTAACAGTTTTGCACACGAATGAGAATCTTTAAAATCGTCTGACTACATTTGCCTTATACGGTCTAACACGATGGGGAATCAATAAAATTCGTAAAAATGAAATGGGCGAGAAGAATTCAGATGATCTCATTGCTTTTTCTATTATCAACCTCTTACACTGCAGAATGTCCCGGAATTGAATAATTAAAAGTGATTGAATTTATATGTTGATTCGATTTTAAAAGGTCCTAGAAAGCAAAAGAAATTACCTGATTTCTGTTACCATATCGGAAAATCCACGTTATCTGAATAATCTTAAACGATTTCTTTTAAAATTCTAATAAACATGCTTGCAATGTCGTTCCCATCTCTTCCAGCTCTTAACTCTTAACTCTTAACACACAATAACCCTTCTTTTCAATAGATACATGAGCTGTCAAGTTATATAAAGTTAGCTTTCGTTTTTTAAAGAAGGAACTTATATCTGCATGAAGTAAAGCGATAACATTCTCTTAATTAAAAGCTATAACCATTCCCGCTGTTTATTCCTTAGCAGTCTCATGAGATCCATTCCATACTCCTTAACTATATCTACATTGATTTTTCTTTGGTACCTGAAAATCCAGGTTAAATTCGTTAACAAAAATTGATCGATACATTGAATCCTTCACTTTTTCTATGCATATATATTTCCATTTTCTGTATATCCAAGGATCTATCTAAATATTCTTTCTTTGTTGTACTACGGCAATAATGTGATTTAATTTTTGGAAACGAGTTAATATGGGTTCTTTTAAAAATTTTACTCTGACTTTTTTGAATTTTACTAGGCATTGACATGGTAATTTACCTTTTGATGGCTAATTGATAAAGTTCCTCAATAAAACGGCTTGCATACTCTTTTGGGCATCTTATTTGGCATCTTAAAGTCTTTTTTGCCTCGGTTTTTCAATTAATTTGGATTAATCTGGATTATACGGTTCACATTCAAAATCAGATGAGTCAGAGCACATATTCAAAATATATTTTAGTATATATATAATTTTACTGACTACTTAACAGAGTTTTGTGTAAGATAAGTAGGAATTTAAATGGCAGTGCTTATTTATACTATAGTTCTTAATAATGCCTTGTTCAAACAAGTCCGATAAGTAATTAAATGTGCAAATAGTCACAGTTTTCTTTCACATTCACATTCTCCTAGATGATAATATACATTTTTTCACGTTTTCAGAGAACTTGAGAACTGAAGGACGGACGTAACTTATACCGGAAACTTATCATCCAAATCATCGACAAATAACCTACTTTCGGCTCCGACTAATCAATTATGATCAATTCTGTTTTATTTAAGAAAACAATGTTCTAACTGACAGCACAATTAGAAAAATGCACCTCTGTAACATATTGTTATGATGATTCTAAATAGAAAAACACTTTTGTAAGATAGAACAATGATGGCTCTATAATCTTTTTTACGGAGGAGAAACTCTTCAACCTTACCGAGGTCATCTAAAAGCCGAAAATCTTTCCGAGAACATTTTTAATAAATCTCAACGAGTTAATTTATAACGATGATGTCATCAACCGACCAACAGACAGACTGCCCCGCCCCTTTTAAGTGACCCAACCACTGAAATTGAAAGCTGTCAGATTAACCTGAAATTTGGTACGGATACTTAGTAAGGTACGGGGAATCCAAAAATGACGGTCGCAAAATTTGGAAACATTGAGAAAAGGGCAAAACCCCCCAAACTAGGTCCCAGCCCCCAAATAATAAAAGTTGTCAGATTAACCTGAAATATGGTATGGATACTAAAACCTATGCGGGGAATCCAAATATGACGGTCCCGAGTCCTAAAAAGAAACAAGTAAACAGCCCCATCCCTCTGAACTAGACAGTAACAGACATACGTTAAGGAAATAAATTTCTCTATCACATGATAATGTTTAAACACAACAGGAGGTAAAGTTGATAAATACCTCTATCACATGATGTTGTTTACCCACACCAGGGAGTAAAGTTAATACGCGAAAGATATTGTTTAAACAGGCAGCAAGGGTAAAGGTGATAAATACCTTTATCACATGTTGTTGGAAATGACCAATTGTCAATCGGAGAGTTCTTGTCCTAGATTTCTTTGGCAGCAAGTCGCTTTACTTCCTTGACATTGTACAGCTTGTACAATGTCAATTGTCTTCTATTAGCTCCCGGCCTTTGAACACAAGTTCATTGAAAAAGTAATTTGCTGCTTTATTTCCCCCACTTCCCATGCATCAATTTTGATGAAATTTTGCACGAAACAAGATATGAGTTACATCTAACTGTTGCCAAAAGCATAAATTATAAATCTTAATGATTCTCAAGTTTTGAAGCATTTTTGTGAAACCGAAAGCCCTTCATAACTCCAGGAAGGATAAATTTTTTAAAAAACAAACTAACTAAACATATTTCGCTTAGTAATATGAACTCTTCCTGGAAAAATCAGATCGATAGACCAACGGGAAGATGCCAAACTGAAATGTCATGCACGATGTCCAGGCCTGTTAGTATAGTACGCCATGGCCATAACCAATTGCATTTAAAACAAAACTGACTTGATGCGTGATCATACATAATCGTTTCTATCTATCACTTCCCTTTTTTGTTTTACTCATCGAAATTTCAAACAAAAAATCATTTCATTCGTATAAGGATATCCGAAAACACAAAATTTAAAGAAAAAGACTTAAAAAAAAAATTTGATCACGAACACACTAACTCACATATTTTTACACACATTTTCATGAAACCATTTCCTTCACGATCAGTTAAATTCATCATATTCCGCCTTAAATATTTAAAGATATAGAAGAAATTTAAAGTTCTTTCGGATCATATCCTGTAATTTTGTTCATTTGGCTTCATTTATTTATGGAATCATAAAAGATGATTTTTTTGTTCAGTGGCGGATCACGAGTGTATTCAGTGTATTTATAGATACACTCGTTTTAGAGAAAATATTTTATGAGTAGACCAATCTCCAATACCTGACCAATCTTGAGTGAAATCACTTTTGAAGCAGGCACGTAGCTGACCTTCAACATTCAGGGGGCAATCAAAAATTGAAAGGGGGTGTATCGTAATTATTTGCAATAAAATTGAGTGAATTTGAAAACTTTTCATGAATTTAGCTTGCAAAAAACATGGAATAATAAGATTTTTGAAGTATTAATTACTAGAAGGTGGTAGTTTGGTGAAAAGGCATTGCCTCCCCCCGCCCGTCCCCCCTCAGCTTTGTTCCTGCTTTGATACTTAAAAAAAGGACCAGATCCGCCACTTGGCACAGGTGTGTATATTCTGTGCAAATGAGTGACACCGCTACTCAAAAGCTCGAGATTTGATTACTCATGGTTGTGTAATACAAAATAACTGCTAACCAGGGTAGGTTTTGTAACAAGATAGATTTTTCTGTATGGTTGATGCCTATTGTCTACTACAGTCACATATTTATACTTTACTATCTGTCTTTAATATTGTTATGCTCGATAAGATGGCAAGGAATAAGATTTGCTACTCGGAAGATTTACCGAATAAACACCACTGCTTTAGTAGAAAAGGTCATAAATATGAGTGTATTAGAGTTTAGTGTTTAATTGCTAAACATACGAAAGTACACTTTTTATTTCCAGGATGGAGCATAGCATCATTTAGATAACTGGACTCCACTTTAACTGTATACATTTTCGACATTTCTCTTTGAAAAGCAATCATAGGGGAATGAGTTCAAAAGATTTGTATTGTTTGTTTGATCTTTGATCTTGAAGGGTGCTATTGCCAATCCTTACGTATTTTTTTATGATTTTTCTCCCATTTACATAGACATTCCCGATAAAGGCAGTATATACTAAGCTTCACTAACGGGATATTTATTTAATTCCGAGGTCTGAGCTAGCTCAAGACACTCTTAAAATAATTTGCCGTAAAAAATTA
>JAUKPT010001484.1:0-15209 GCA_032273505.1 Nanomia bijuga
AGATACAAAGATTACCTGAGATCATTCCTGTGGTGATTTGATTTGAGAATATATTATCAATAATCGTATTCCTAATGGAATTGATTTTAGTCGGGATAGTTATGGTGGGACGAAGAAAGTTTGACATCATTGTTTCAAAAAATAGCTGAGATCCGCAATGAGTGGTGTTGGATAAGTCAAGGTTAAAATCCCCGGCTAAGTAGATAGGTTTGTTTTCAGCATTTAACTTATCGCAAAGTGGTTTCATGTATTCGTCAATGAACTGATTTTCTTCCATACAAGGATGTCTATATATGGTTCCAATAATAGTGTTTTTTCCTTTTGGGTTAAGAAGTTCAATGAAAACTGACTCCAATTCCTTTGCTTTGTATATATTTAGGTCGCTACGTTGGAGAAAGTCGATACCATTTTTAACATACATTAGAACACCCCCTTTAGATGCCTCTGTTGGTATGGAAACTGGAGGTTGATAACCTGGAATATTGATATCAACTTTCAGTAGTTTGTCAGCATGGATTTTGCTTTCAGTTAGACAAATGAAATCAAATTGAGTATCAAGTATTTGCAATGTAGTTCTTAGTTCATCAATGTGAAATTGTACAGAGTGAATGTTGAGATGAAAAATGGAAAGATAATTACCAGAGTTAAAGTTTTGCTTATTAAACGCATCAGTGCTATAATATTTACAGTCATTCATGTCTAAAGATTCATCTTCATAATCTTGATCAAGTTCAGCTCCTTTTGATATGGCTTCATTAAATTTTCTCGTCAGGGCAAGTTGTCTATCCGTCAAAAAGATTTCACTAGGTTCTACGGTATAATATATGCCTTTCATTGTAAGATGGAATTCATGATCACTAAGATCAGGTGTAGGAAAAGTGTCTCGTAGACATATGATAAGAAGAGCATTTACTGGAATGGTAAACAGAGTGACAAAACGTATTGAAGTTGATGGGAGAGCTTTTCCTGATGAATAAAAAACTAAAATAAAATATTTACATTGTATTTTTTATCTTATACCTATTTTTGACCTAAATTTGACGTTTTTCAAAACGTCAATCAACATGTTTTCATCATATCATTTTATAGAGAAAGTGAAATTTAATGAATTATACATCAAAATTTAATTTAACCTTTCCTTTATCAAATAAAATAAAGTTAAGAAAATATCTGCTACATTTGGCTAAATAGATCTTTGAAGAGGTAAACATTTTTTTGAAACACACGGTATAACTGTCTTACTTAAATCATTATTCGACAATAAATTCATATAAATTTGAGGAAGATCATGCTTTTTGATTTGTTATATTATTAACCATTTGAAATAGGCATCAAAGATTATTAAAATTCCTGCCTGCTGGATTAGACTTTCCTCTCTACTAACATGTTTCTTTATTCTTCTTATTTGGTGAATAATCCTATTTCTCTCATTTCGTAGCAAAACAATACGTTCGTAATCATTACAGCTTTCAATCAGTGCTCGTAATTCTTTATTTTTTTACACGAAATATTTTCCAATTCATTATCATGTTCAAACAACCTATCTTGTTTCACTTTCTTTACTTGGAGTAGTTTACTACTCACTTTTGTTATTGCAGATTTATATCGTTCCACTGTAAAATATTCATCAGTTCTAGTTTATCACATAGGTTCTCTTGATAAATTCGTTCAATTTCCTTAGATGCTAATAATGAATTGTTGAGAGTCATTGAGGTTTCCTTTCTATTCTCATCCTTCCAAACTAGATATCTTTCTGTTTTGAACTTCGAATGAACTAACCTATAATCACTGGATGTAGCAGTTCCTGCGTATTATCCTGCATTTTCAATACTAAACTTGTTTTGTTTAGAACAGATTATATAATCAATTTGGTTAAATATTTTCACGATTTCATTTATTTTATTGTCTTTTTGTACCACAAAAGGTCGTAATGTGTTTCGCTGGATGTTGAAATGCCGTATTTTTAATGAACATATCATTCATTGTACAAATTAGGCTTTTCCCACTATTGTTTCGTCGACCTCTTCCGCAGTTTCCCATACACTCTTCGTTATCTCGTTCACCAACTTGCAAATCGAAATGCATCGAAGTAAATATATTTTTATATAGAAACATGTTGGTCTTGATTATATAGCATCTAATCATGGCTAACATATCTATTCCCGTCATGTCGCCGACAAATTCATTAAACACGAGTTGTTCGTTTTCAGATAGAACGGCATTATTTGTATTCTGAAGGTTGTTGATTGGTGTGTTCTTAACAACCGATGCTGCCGTAGGAGCCGATACAACTTCACTTATACGGCCATGAGCATCGGAATGCATCTTCTATTCCAGCTTCTGGTAGTGCGATGTATCGGACCTTCTCGAAACAGGACTCGATTATCGTCTTCTCGATTCGGAGTCATCGCATTCAGCATTGGTTAAAAAGAGTTGCGAACCGTCGCTTTGTGTTTCTGTATTATTTTGGAGACCAGCTCTCGAAATGCTCGTCGATTTTGCAGTACTGATAATTATCTAGGAAAAGTCTTTCATGTTGCTCATGCTCTCCCCACTCTTGTTGTCAAAATAATACACAATGCAAATCATTTCGGCAGATCAAAAGAGACCTCGAGCAATTGATACGCGCGCTCTGTGTACTTAGTCACAATCCTGCTAATACTGGTGTGTTTGATCATCTCGTATCAACACGAGGAGACACAAGTTAATTGGCTAACAACATCAGGAAAGGGATCATCTTAAAAGTTTGTCTAATTTAGACTATTCATTGGTTTAAAATTACATCATCAAGAATCTGATTAAATCACTGAAGAATCGTCACAACACTTTTTATTGAACCAAACAGATTCTTGATGACGTAAATTTTAACCGATCAATAGTCTAAATTAGATAAAGTTTTTAGATGATCCCTTATGTTTTCAAGGTTTTCACTTTATGATGAAAACACCCCACGAGGACTTGTGTTCAATCTTGTGTTTTTCAGGTACTAAATGGGGGAAATTTAGACTTTTTTTTTGACTTAAATGAGCTTAGTACATCATAATTTCACAAAAAGTATGTACAATCATGCTCTCTCTGTACATATCACCCTCATACTCTTACCTCATTTTTGTGCTTCACCCCTCCTCCAATCAATCAAAAAATGTAAAATATACTCAAATTTAGAAAAATGACACTATATACCACTATGAAGTATATAAAATTTCCTTTCTAACGGTATATCATTTCACTTTGTAGGACTTTTTTCTAGGTTGACCAAAAATTCTACTGGACTATAAATGATCATTTACTTTTTCTTATATGACCTCATATGATCCGACGGACTTAGGGAACGTCTCCAAACAGTTTTTTCTAACCATTACAGGCAACGTCAGAATAAAATTTACTTCTATGACAGTCATTTTTGATAAATAATCTAAATATTAAACAAAACCGTTTTATTTCTTCTTTCTTTTTTAATTTCTTATAACTTTTTTTTTCACTTTTGATTTCATTCTACCTTTTTAATCTATCTTTTTCATCTAGCTATGTATATTAATATAGAAAATGGATAGATTTGTTTTGATGTTTTTTTGATGAGGCGCAAAAAAACATTGCAAACAAAACAATATCCTAATTTTTTTAAATTTGCAGATTTTTTTTTATTTTTCGAGTTAAGTGTAAAATTTAATTACGAATTATGATAAGAAAGCAAAATAACAAAGCTTAAAGCAAATATACTTGTACAAGTTTTCTTTTCATGATAACATTAAGATATGAATTTTCAAATCTCAAGTTCATAATCAAAATAACATTGATGTGTCGTTATAAAAAGCTTGGAATAATTGAAAAAAAAAACTGTTTTAGTCGTGTTAAAAGTCGTACAAAAACATGGGTTTGAATTTGAAAAAGGTTATCTTACGAAGTAAAAGGTCTTTAGCGTTAAATAGCTGCACCACCAGCCGAGGTTCGATGGAGAATTTATATGATGGTAAATATGATAGAAAAGAAACCAAAGATTTAAGCACTAATCAGCATTGGCTGCAGAGACAAGAGTCGAAATCAAGGCGGAAAGCAGTTGCTGAAGATAAACTTCGTCAAGATTTAGAAGAACTTGAATATAATATGAGAGGGAAAGCTATTGAGAAATATGAACTATTTCCATAGTTTCTTTTCATGATAAGCGTCAAAAACAAAACATTGGTCCTGTGGTGGAATTTTAGTTGATTGTAATGTAATGTAATTTTTTTGGATTTTGGAATAAATTTTGTTGATAAAGCGCCGCTTTTATCAATTGTGCAAAGACCTGCAGAAAGTGGGTACCGCTACCGGCAGTACCTGACAAGGGAAATCTCAGAGGGCAGTTGCCTTCATGTAAAATGATTCATTATCTATTCTTGACTGAACACTCTGATGCACTCCGAAGTAATTTGAGGGTGCATTATAAGTGAGCTAGCGTGAATCCCTTGAGAAAGGCCATGCGAAAGGAGCTGTGGAAGAGTATTGAAAAATCTTCGGCAGATCCGTCCTTCTTTCCAGACTGGATCTTAAGGTTGCGGTACCGGGCAGAAAATAATATTATACACATCAATCATGCTGACTGATTTTGTAACCAGTCGATACTCCTGTAATGCAAAATAGGGTTTAACTACCTTAATTGGATTAATTTTCTCGTGGATTTATTTTCGCGAAAATATATCCACGCAAAAGTTAATCCACTCAAGGTAATTTTAACCCGATTTTGCATTACAGGAGTATCGACTTGTTACAAAATCTGGTCATTTTTCATGTATAAACTTGGGTCTGATGACGACATCAGTCTTTGAAACATCAAAATCAAGAAATTTTGTCTCATAATCGGACACACCAGCCTGTTCATTAGGACTGGCGTTCACGTTTATTTTCCAACCGACTCTAATTATTTTTTTGATGCTGAATCTAGTGGTAACACCACCTACTGAATAACACAGCCTGGTATGTAACAGCCGGATGGGTCAATATCTCAACAGCGGCATAAGATACAAACTTTTAACTTTACACACATGATCATACGACCAGTCAATGGTCTTATGCCAAAAATAAAAAAGTTTTGCGGAAAAAAAGGGAAAATATGGACAGTTTCTTTTTTCCACTTAATATGATCATATGTGTAAAGTAAGAAGGTTATATCTTGCGCCGTTTTTGATATATTGACCCATCCACTGTAACACGCCAGGTCGTGTTACTCAGTAGGCCGTTGTGGTACCTACCGATTATTGAAAAAAGGTATCCAAAGTGCTTTATGGGAGCAAAGGGGTCAAAGTGAGAATCGATTGAGGGCCATCACTGTCGAAATACCTGAAACTGGATTCTGGAGGCTAAAAATGTGCATAGATATATTTTTCATACGAGAAATTAGATGATGGAAGTCATTTTGCCAGCTTTTACTTTTAGGGCTTATTTGGGGCACCCTAGGGGTCAAATGGGTATCAAAAGGGTTACAAATTGCCCATCTTGCTACAGATAGCAAGTAAACACTTAAAATCTGCTTAGGTGCATTTCTTCTTACGAGAAATTTATTGCCAAAAAATGATTTCAATTCATCGCTTACTCCCTAACAAAACGTTTCTTCAGGCGTTCGTAATCGATCCATAAAAATAAGAATAAAAGAACTATCATTTTATCATTACAAATAAGTTATCTCTTTTGATAAAAATACGCAAATTAAGGAGCACGAATTGACAATTACAAAATATCAATCACCACTAGTCGACATGTTTATAATTAAACTTCCTAAATTTATAGAAATATTTTTACTGCCACGTTAGGCCCTGTAACACCATGAAGAAGATTAATCAAATTAAAAGGATTCATCATACTTGAATTCAAATAAAACTTATTGTGATACGTCAGATTTATTAAGTTTAGATTCACTAATAGTTTCATCAAATTCATTAAATATGATTGATCAAATTAATTCTGTACCATTGTCACACCCTAGCAACTAAATTAAAAATTATACGTTTTATGAATCCATTTAATTTAATTTGCAACATCATACTATCTAATACAACTTTTCATTACTTCTTTTTAATTGCAGTTAAAACACCACAAATTACTTATTACTTATAAATTCGTTAACCGTTTGTAACAACGAGGATTAGTTTTTTACAAAAGAAAATCCCTTTTAAAACGTTACCCCCTGAAACCCAACCGACTTGCTAACAACTGGCTTGCATATTATCTAACCGATCGTAAGCAATATGTATCAATATTGGCTTTTTTCCGAACTAAAACAAATCGAGCACGGGGTGTCTCAAGGATCTGTACTTGGACCACTTTTATTTCTTTTCTACATCAATGACCTTCACTGCAGGGTGTTTTGGCTAATTTATGCCCAGAGTGTGTGTGTGTGTGTGTGTGTGTGTGTGTGTGTGTGTGTGTGTGTGTGTGTGTGTGTGTGTGTGTGTGTGTGTGTGGGGCAAAATTGCACCCCTTCTTATTTTCTTTAATAGTGCTCCAAGTGCCTTGAATTTTGGTATGAAGCATTACCACCCATTCTTTTTAAAAAAATAGGGTTTTGTAAATTCCTTTCCTTCAAATCTAACATGAAGGTGTTAACTTACAGACACAATATAATGGAGCTGTCCATCACTAGCTAGTGCTCGATTTGCCATCTGTATAGCATCTAATGCATCTTCCATGGTTAAAGACTCCTCGTCCTTATCTTTTGTTCCTTCTTTGTACTAAAATAAATTATTTAAAAACTACGATGAGGCATGTACAAGCCAGGTACACGCACTGTGTGCTTATCGATGCAATGGCGTATACGTTTTCGCTAGATACCATCTAATTATCCGATTTTCCTCACAACTTCCTATAGATGGCTAAAACCGATGGGATTTTAGCAATTTGTAAAAGATTTCATTAAAGTTTGATCGAACAGAAATCAAATCAAAGTTACTTATGTATCTCGTATTTAGTGGCTAGAGTGACATTCTTGACACCATATATCCACTATTCCACTCATCAGATTCTTCGTTAAGCTAACGTAAAATAAGGTTAACTGTTAATCTGTTTCTCAAACGAGAAACCAACTAAACTTACCATTTTATATAGTCCTTCGTACCACTCTCTCTGTTTCTTTGAGATGATGCAGTATTTCTGTAAGAAGTCTAATAAGATGAAATAAAAATATATTTTTTAACCATTTTCTTATTAGGTTTTCTGGTGCATCCCCAATGAAAATATGGTTAAGAAATTTTGTAGTCGACCATTTGCAGCATAGAGTCTACATGTATTCAGAGAATAAGAATTAAGTATTACCAATCCCATTTCTGCGGATTCTAGTTCTGCTAAACCCTAAACGTACTGGGAGGGGAGTGGGCGGATTCCAGATATAAGTTTTATTTATTTTAACACCCTTGTGCAAATTTATAGATCATTTGACCCCCCCAGTTAAGAGTTAGTGGGATTTTGTCGAGGGTACGGATTTCGGATTTTTTTTGTCGAGGTACGGATTTTCCTTTATTTTCAATACATTTCAACCAAAAACAAAACACTTAGTATTTTTTCAGGGTATGTTTTTGGTGTTATAAGAAACATTTCTACCAATTTCTACCGTCATTTTTTGGCAAATTTTGATTTTTCTATACATACATAATGACGTCAACACAAAAATTGCCGGCGTCAGCAAAATAATAGACCAAATAGATTTTGATTGATTTTTCATTTTGTTGGATTTGACAGACAGCGGCACTAGACAGATTTTTCTATACAAGTATTGACGTCATTACAAAAAATGCTGACATTAGCAAGTAATAAACTAATGAGCATTTTCTTTAGTTTTTCTGGTAGAGCATTTAAGGGACTATATTACCAGGTTTTACCAGGTTTTACCTCATTTGCATTATTTTTAAGGATTTAAGACAGCACGTTTAGGGTTAATTTAGCATTCATGTACCATTAAGTTCAGTGCGTGCACTACTAATCGTGATTGTATAAACCACAATATGATGTGATAACAGGTTGCGAAAAAAAAGAAGATTTTTCGTAGCCATTTCTTCAAATGATACTGGATAAATTAGTAATAATAATGTTAAACCAGTCTTTACCTTTATCTTGATATCGTTTGTGACCCATGGATAATCCAGCACCTATTACAAAGAGTAGCAGATCAATTTGTATTTTTTGAAACATTTAATAAGTGTTATAAACTTGTACATTTAGGCTTGGTTGTTCGAACGTTATTTAGCTTAAACACTGTTTAACGTAAGATATTTCTATTGTTATCGAATCAAATACAATGTGCTTAAACAGTGTTTAGCTTAACACAGCTTTAACCATGCTTTAAACAACCGGCCCTTGGTCTAGAAATGGCCATGAATATGGTTAGCTTAAGACGCTGCAATTGGTCCCAAAGCTGGATTATGACACCATCTGAGCCAGTTTCAAGTAGCAGGGAACATCACAACCATTTGCTTCATGTCACCTGATAAAACTAAGAGTTAAAAACTAGAGTTTGTTAATGCAGGTAATAAGCTGATGTTATTGACAAGGTTCTTTCGTGTAAGCTATTTTGATTTCACTTTATTTGGCTATTATAGCTCAAATATATATTCAAGTTTTGTCATCCATAGTCAGAATACACAAGGTAATAATAAAAATGAATACATTTTTAAAATCAACTAAGATAGCCAATTAAAATTAAATTAAAATTCTGCGATCTTTATGCGAAATAAAGAAGTTGAGTTTTTTCTTCATTTTTAAAATGTGATATGTCATATCAAAGTGTTTGTTAACAGCTACAATCTATGAGAAAATAAGTTGAAGTTTTGACGAAGTTATACGCATAGCAAAAAACTGCCTATTTTCTTTTTCCTATGACCGATAAAGATTACAAACATGATCATTTGAGACAGCACAAGGTAAAATGAGTTGAACCTTACTATAGCAACCTTTACTGGCCATTTTTTGAACTCTCCCTATGGAATTGTTTCTGTGTTGCGTTTTTAGGGGACATAATTATTTTGACAAAAGACCTTTTTTCATTTTTCCGGCTGGTACTAATTATTGAAAGCACTAAATCGTACTTAAATTGTTACATATGACTATTTTCAAAAATCATTTATGGTTAATCCGACAAGTATATTACTTATCCGAAAGTTGTATGGAAAAGAAGGGAACATAAATATTTTGCATTTTCCAAATCATCCACAGATTTAAGAAAATATCTCAAAAATGGGTTGGGTCAAAAAAATTTGGTCAAATGGTCCAAATCTACAACTAGTTTTGCCATTGAATACTACTTTTTATGCGTGATTATGATAAAAATTAAGAGTTTTATGACAGTTTTGTATGCTTTACTATGATATTCGCGGAACGTTTTTGGGAAATAGTTATTATTGCATGTTTCTGCTGAAAAGGCCAGTGTAATCATTATTATCTGATCTTTTTGCTTGATTCGTAATCTTGAAATGTCTCTGTAACCTTTTATCGACCCATGGATTCATATTACCTATATACTTGCGATTTATATGGCCTTGAATGTACGAGTGGTTCTGAAATGGGAAATAGGATTTTGATGTTTTTTGGGAAATTTGCCATGTTCTTCCCTTTGATCCAAATCAAGGAAAGTAGATGGTAAGTCAACGAAATGCACTGGAAAGCATAATTTCTTTCATATATATGATAACTGATAAGAAAAAATGATACGATTAAGTCGTGACATTGAAATGTAACCCTTATTTGAACCTTGTCTATTCAGGAAGATACTAAACAACTATGGGCTAGTCCGTGAAACAACTAATAAAGCGTTGGTCTGAAATTGCCAAAAATCTAAGGTGATTTTCAAATTGTATGCCCTGCATGCATTTTAATTAGATGTCTGTTAATTATGCAAACTTGATGACTTATGGTACATGACTAATACATTGATTACTACATACGCTTGTGGGAAGAAATGACAAATCATAATTGCCTTGACGATTGGTATGATTTTCTTCCTTTTTTATTTTAAGCACCTCAAGTTTCCGATTTTATTATACCTTTCGTTTAACTGTGATGAAATACAGTATAGTTTACAGTCATTCCATCCAATGCCAAAAAACAAGGTTATAAGATAAATAAATAAGAAAATCTAAGAAGCTGTTAAAATCAACTGAGCTCAGATCATGGTAAAATAGTTCATCACCTGTCGTATTGCAATTTAAAAAGATTTGATGGGTCAAGGTGAAAATATTTATTTTTTTATTTTTACTAAGTAATAATCGTCTAGTTTGTTTAACTATGGGATTGATGCAATAAAATCATATAGTTGACATTGAACCTGATGTATGTAACTGCGCAAAATCAGGCTGACATTTAAGCGTTACCTTTAAGGATTACATTATGTTGGTACCAGTGAAGTCCTAAAAAGAGTACTTGTAGCCTTTTGTCATATATACAAGGGTAAAAATAATCGTCGGAGATCAGACATGAACGACGTGAGAAAATAACATGCTATCGGACATAAGTTTGAAAAAGTTTGTGAGAATGATATCCGGTGCAAATTAATTAATTTTATCATAAAGTTATAGTTTTAAATGTCCAAGGTATAAGAAATATTTTTAGTGATAATTTTCTTTAATTTTCTTCAAATTCAATTTGGTAAGGATGAGGGAACATTCAGGTCTTGTGCACTATTCTTGTGTTATTGACAAGGTACGGACGAATTTTAAGAACATTCCCATCGAAGATTGACACTTTTTGCATTTGTGTTCAAGTTATATGAAAGTTTTATTAATCCATGCTTGAAAATGTTACTTCGTAACGTTCAAACCGTCCCATATATAATCTTTCCTCTTCGTAAAGTGGTGAATTCATCCACCTTGTAAACAACCAAAGAATTCCATTTATTTTTGTGTAAAGTTATTGCATTTCCTTTCTGTCATTTGACAGATATTTATCTTGTCACTTGAAGGCCTATGAAATCTAATAAAATCCCACACTTTAAGCATCGATCAACTTAATCATGCATTTGAAAATGTGCATTTTTAGAAGTTAGTCAAACCTAAGTTTTCTGTAGGACACCAGTAAAATATTAATCTAAACACATGGTCACATTCAAAAACCTTAAAAACTTTATCTATTCTTATTTTTCAGGAATGTGATGTACATTTCTTGACTTTGTATAATGATAAGATATCATCTTACCTTCTGAAAAGTTCACTTCTTCCTCTAACCCTTTACGTAACGGACGATTCAAGTTCATCATTGCGTCCAACTTTTGTTTTGCCATCCTCTTTCGATTCAACAGCAGTCGTCTAGTTCTCCGTTGTTCTGATTCTCCATCTGTTTCGTCTTCCAACTTTGGCGTTGGACTTACTGATGTCGCGATGTTTGAGAACATGCTTACTTTACTACGAGGTCGAAACACCCGCGGAGAAGGGCTTTGTACTTTGATTTTAACTAAAAAAACAATTAGATGATATTAAAGTATTGTTATCGCTCCTCCAGCTATGCTATCAATAATTGTAAAAGTATTTATTTCCTCTACCTGGAATATTTGCAACAAAACTCATCAGAGGGAGAGTCTATTCATTTAATTTTGATAGAAATTGCGTTTTTTCGTGAATGAAAACCGAGTGCAATGATAATTGTATTCCAAAATTGCATTTGTCTAGTCTGAAAACACCAACATGAATACTATTTCAAAAGTATTGTATTTTGGACCTGTTAATTTCCTCGTGTCATTAAAATAAAATTGATAAGTGCGGTGAATACCTAAATATCGTTTTAACTATAATTTCTATAAAAATCGTACATAAGTACTAATCTGAAAATACAATTGATGCCATCTTACGAAATGCCTTTTTTGATTGCGCTGTTTTTTCTCATAGTTTGGGTCAAAAAAAGATGATATGTAAAAAGAAAGAAAATGGAAAATTTTATAAAACATATGACAATAAAAACAAAGATTCTGTATCAAAGAAAGTGGTTAATAGTTCCCCTTAAAATTCGTCTTCTTAGATTTCTTCGTTTTGTTTAACGGAAAGATTGGGTAAAAATGTGGGAGACCAAATGAAAAAAGGTATAAGATAAATGATATGAACTGAGTTAATGTAGAATCTATGATATTCAAGAAACACATTAAGACACATGGATGGATAATCGTCCAAGGCCTTCTAAACAAATCTCATTCTACTTAAACCTGTTTACATGATTTATATGCATGGTATAGAGGGCGCAATTAGAACAGTTTTCTTATCTCGCAATTACTGTTTTACCAAACTTGATTCTCCAAAAGACCAGCAAGCAGGCGAAAAACAAGGACAATAGAGAGACCTTACAAAGGAGACTTAGTTTGTGGAAAGCTAGAAGAATTGAAGAACTAGCCAGAAAAGGGGAAGCAATTCAACGAAGAATTCCGACTTACATTAGCACAAAGGAATCAACTGATGAAAAGGCCAAAAGAGTAAAAAAATTGATAATTTCTGGAAAGATTAATTCTTGATGGGATCAATCCTTCCTATCAATTAAGAATCCCTCAACCTTCTTCATGAAAAAACACCCTAAAGCTAGACGAACAGCTTATTTTAGAAGGACCATTCAATAAAATTGAAAATGTTGTATTTGATGCAATCACTCCTGAATTAATACAGAAAATAGCTTTAAAATCGAAAGGTGCAGCTGGTCTTTCTTTACTCGATGCTGAAGAATGGAAGCGGATGATTGGATCAGGTAATAAAATGATGTCAGCTGCTGGTGCTTTACAGCTTTGCGTTGGCGTTGAAAGTGGTATTGAAGCAAATATCTATAGTACGAGGAAGATATTTGAAGAAGAAGAGACTGAGGGAGTAATACAAGTCGATGCAAATAATGCATTTAATACGATCAATCGTAAGGTATTACTCCACAAAAAAGCTTTACGATTCGGGATGTGAAACATGCTGCTTTGGAAGATGATCTTGCTGGTGATGGTTCATTACTCTCCCTGAAATATTGGTGGGATGCAATCATACAAATTGGTCACTTTATTGGGTATGAAGCAAAAGCCTCAAAATCATGGTTTATTGTAAAATAATAATTTGCAATAATAATAATATGCATAATAATATGCTAGAGAATTGATTGATGGCTCCGGTATTAACATAACCGTCAGTGGAAAGAAGCATCTTGGTGCAGTCATTGGCAACGATGATTTAAAAAAAAATACGTTGAGAATTTGGTCGATGGTTGGTGTCTGACAAATATACTTACGCAATGAGAAAAATACCTGAAATTTCAAGTTTTATGAAAAAAGTGGATGATGCGATCACAAATAAATTGATCAAAAAATCTTTAGTCGCAGTTGCTCTGATCTGGAAAGAGAATTTTTCTCTTTGCCTGTTCGACTAGGTGGCCTCGGTGTGAAAATACTATCTGAAATGTGTGACATCCAACACAGCAATTCACGAGAAATTACTGCCGCTCTTGTAAAGCAAGTAAAAGATCAAGATTCTCTCCTAAAAACAGATGTTTCAAAAACGAACAGAATTAAATCAAGAGTAAGATCTGATAAAGATAAAAGAAACTGTACGAGACTAAATGCGGTGAAGGAAAGGATTAATGAAAACAGCAAAAAGATTCTCCAATCGATTAGTGATCGAGGATCGTCACACTGGTTAAACTGTGTTCCATTAAAATGCTTCGATTTCCATCTTAATAAGCAGTCTTTTAGGGATGCGCTATTCCTACGCAGAGTCTGAGAAAGTGAAAAAGGTTCCTCGATCCTAATTTTTGAATAATTCAAAAAGTTCCTCAAATTGGAGGCCTTATGCTGATTGACCGTTCGGTTTGACAACAGAAATTGATATTTGTGTCCAAAAGGTTCCTCAAAACTTGGAAATATCGGTAATGAGCCGAGGTTCATCGTGATCCCGGATCACAGGATCACACTTTTCTCAAACTCTGTTCCTACGTTATGGGACACCTCTATTGGTTAAACTGTGCCACTGGTGGCTTTACTACAATCCGACACAATCATAGACGTGACTTGACAGGCGAGTTCCTACAAGAACTGATGTTCTGATGTTTCTCTTGAGCCGCTGCTGACTCCACTCTCAGGTGAACACTTCATCTACAAGTGGATGAAGAAGCGAGACTGGACATTTCTGCTAGGGGTTTTTTGGGCAAGGGGTAGCAAAGCTTTTGTTGATATAAGGGTTTTTAACCCATTGGCTAAAAGCTTCTCCAAGCAAACCATTAACAACTTCTACAGAAATGCTGAGAAATTAAAAAAGAACAAATACAATGAAAGAATTGTGCGGGTTGAAAACGGCTCTTTCACCCCCCCCCTCATATTTTCTTGTTTCGGTGGTATGGGCGTTGAAGCTAAACGCTTTTATGGCTGTTTGTTTCACATGGTTGCTGAAAAACGTGGTGATGATGCTGGTGCTGTTGCAAACCTGTTGCGAACAAAACTATCAATGAGTTTAGAAAAGTTCACTTCTTTGACTAAGAGGTAGTCGCTTATTGAAGAAAGGCAGTACAATCTCACTCACGGACCCTGATATGAATCTTGCCACCTTTCAAATTCAGATCTAGACTTTTTTCTTTTCTTTACTGTATCTATTTTTTATACCTGTATATTCTTTTTTATAGTCATTAATTTATTTAAATCTAGGGCTAATTGTAAAACTCGTTTGTAAAGACCACAGTCAATACTAGCTGCTAAAAAAAAAAAAAGAAAAAAAAGTTATACGAGGAATAATGATATAGTTGTACGTGACATAGATTTTCGGCGGTATAAATTCGTTACTCGGTCAGTTGGTGACGGAGATACGACGACATATGGGGTCGTCGACCGCAGCCCCTATATCTCGCCGTTCCCGTCACCAACGGACCGAGTAACAAATAAATTACTAATTAGAAAACAGATATTTTAGTATTTTATTATTTATTTTTCTCGCCTTTAGTACTAAGTGTCACCCTGAGTGCTAAGTGTCACCCTGAGTGCTAAGTGTCACCCTAATACGAAGTGTCACCCTGAGTGCTAAGTGGCACCCTAATGCTAAGTGGCACCCTGAGTGCTAAGTGCCGCTGCTGACTCCACTCTCAGGTCAGTGGCGGATCTGGCCCAAATTCTGAGTGTCTTCAAAAATGATATTTACCCGAAATTTTGGGAATTTTTGAAAATTGAAGCACTAAAACGTGTGGAAAACCCTATTTCAGGACCTTTCTTGAACGGAGTTTAACAATTTATAGGGCCAGTTAAGTCTTAAACAATAATA
>JAUKPT010001485.1:0-15207 GCA_032273505.1 Nanomia bijuga
CCCAGTACGTGTAGGGTTAATAAATACCAAATAAAACCCTCTTTTATTTATGTGGATTCCCTGAGATTGATTTTGTGATTTACATGGGAGTACATACATAGATCATAGTCATAGAGATTTAAGGTTTATGCACCAACAGTCATAGTTAACTATCATGGGTGATGTGAATCTTCAATATAGCAATTTAATTTATGATATTAAAATAAAGCAACAGAATATTGATTCTTGAACCGAAGTAATAAACAGACTGGACTAGCTTAATCAACTGATTGAGTATTATACTCAGTGATATGAAATGTTGATGACAAAAAATTCAGACATTATCCCAAACAAAATATCGATATCCTTTTCCTCGTTTTTATTTCTGTTCTTTATACAAATATTGAAAAAAGTGTTTCTTATTTTTCAGTTGTTTCCAAGCAATCAAAAATTGTTTTATTAACATTGAAACTTTTAAAAGGAATACTAAATGTAACCAAACAGATTTTCACTGGTCAATGAATGTTTCCTGATCACAAATTTTAACGTCTAATCGTTTGTTGAACAAGAAGGTTTGTAAATAAGTTCTCTTTTTTAATTTGGATCTTCATTTTTGTTATTAATTTTTCTTTCGTTTGTTTAATCTTTATAATCTTTATAATGAAAATACAATGCAAAACAAGAAAATGTACATTTCCTGATCACAATTTGTAACGTTAAATCGTTTGTTAAGCCATAGGTTTTGTACATGAGTTCTCTTGTTTGTTTTATAATATTTGCTTTGTTATTAATTTTCGTTTTGTTTTGTTTAACCTTTAGATTTTGCTTGTTTGGATCTTTATTTTTTTATATCAAGGTCATATCTCATAACCTTTGGTTAAATTAATCTTATGCTTTAGTTTTTGCGATGCACATACTGTAAATTCATGGTCCATCTATATTTGTAATTCTAGGAATTAATAATCTTATTTTTATGATGTATTACCTATGTTATAAAGAAAGAAAATAAACAATATATCTGAAGGTAAATGCTATGGATAACAACGGTTTACCTTGACTCTTTAAAGCATCAATGGTATTTTGAATCTGCATCATTACAACAAAGCTTTTTTAAGAAAAGAAAAAAACAATAAGATACTCTGTTCAAAACTCGAAGCATGGTTCACTGCTTTTTGTAAATCACTCATTATTTGTTTAATAGATAAGTTTTACTACTTAATAAAAACATTTTCTGGAAGTTCGCTTTTTCTAAGAAAGATTCAAACTAAGAAATTCATAATTTACATCCTACATATTTACAACAGAGAATTACATTTTTCAAGAAAAAAATGTATTCGGTGTCCAAATGGTAATTAAATTCTTTTATTTGAAGTATCAAAACTCTCCAGCGTCCATTATTTAGATTTTTGATTACAATTTTAAACAGATCGTCATCGTTTTTCTTCAGTGCTCCAATCAAGGTTATTACGCAGTTCCGCCCTTTTTGTTTCATGTTCTGTTACGGAGCTGGGGAGAAATAATTCAAACTAAAGATGAACCCAGTACCTTTGACCCGTTTATATTTTTCTAGAGGTGTATCTTTTTCGAAAGAAAATATACAATATAAATCAGAAAGAAACTGCCATAGACTATAATGGATTATTTTTGCAGGGCGGGATAAAAGCCAGTACCACCGGCACCGGCGGTAACCGGAAAGGTCAGTGTCAGCCCTCGAAATTCAAAATTTGCATTCATTATTCTACAGCATACGACGTATTCAGCCGGAAGCAAAGAACCGCGGTACCTGGAAGCAGAAAATATTCTACAGCTCTGCTTTTGACTCTTTGAAGCATAGAAGAAATCACCAGAAACCATTTCATGCATATTGATTTTTCATTTTTTGCGCTTTCTATTCAATGGCGTTTGACCTGCAACATTTAATCAGAGTAAGCAATTACTTTTTTCTTGGGTTTTTGATCTCAGTTTTAAACAGATCATCAAGGTTGAATCTTTTTTTCTTGTTCTGATTAAAGAGCTATTATCATAAAAGCTTCCTTTTAGTTAGTCGAAGAATTTTTTTTATTAAAAACTTATTTCGCTCTTCAAAGGGAAAAATTAATATCCAAATCCTAAAGCCGCTTTTTTTTTATCAACAAATAACTTCTAATAGAATTAAAATACCAGTCAATATCCATCGAGAAGAAATGACAGGTTAATGATACAACATTGATGGATATGTTGGAAGGTATATAGTTTAGTTGTTCGTAGGTATATAAAGTAATAGTGTTTCAATACTCTGTGTGTGTGTGTGTGTTTTGTACTGATACTGTGAAGTTATGATTCAATCAATGGTTTGTTTGATTGGCTTCTAACTTAAATCAAGGCTTTTGGGAGCGGTAACTGTTTCAACTGTTTTCTTTTCCTATCAAGGGGAAATATGAGGGAAATTATTGAGTGATCAGTTGCCCCTTTTAAACACCCGTCGTTGGGACTTTTGCATATTCGAAACGAAGATGTTAATTTGTTCTAGTTATAGAGTATTCTGTTATCATCTACAGTTGCCCTTGGTATGTACATCCATTGTTTCATTTTCCATTTCAGATTTACACAAATATTGATTGTAAGACGTTCCGGTGTGTTTATCTACAGATGAGATTTTACATGGTCTTGTGTTTTGTTAACAAATCTTCAAAAATCATTTGTTAAAACTGAAAAATCTCCTATTTTCTTTTCATCAATGATTTTCCTAAAATAGACAACATCACGTCATTTAGAAAGAGCAGAATAAGGTGCCCGCTAAAACAATTTTAATTGAGCGGGAATTCTTTTTGAAGAACTATTCGAAACGGAGAGAGGCACCTTAAATAAAACTATTTAATTCAGTTCCGTGGCTCTACGAACCAGTAGTTATTCAGTTTCTGAAATATCCTTTCCTACACTAAATGTAGCAATTTGAATGTTAAACTTGATGAAAAGGATAAGTTGTCTGTTTCGTGTCTTCTCGCTTATCTGTTTTCGTGACTTAAACAGATAATTGATATCGGCAACATACTTATATAATGTATCATACATTATCATTATATAAATCTAACTAATACTGCCTTCCTTCATACGCAACCAGTACAGTTCAAAAGATTTGATCAATGCAATGATGAGGTGATACAAATGGGAAGAACCAGAAACTCATAACAGAACATTAAATGAATACATTAATTTGGTTACATCAGTTTAGGATTGAACCTATTTCGGTTTGAAATCTATTTTTTGTGTTTTCCCGAATGTTTGCGGAAGAGTGAAGTTGAAAATTTGCTTGAAATGATTTTAGATGAATCTTGAACAAAAGCTTATCCTTACTTTTTACAAAAACCAAAGGGTGTGTTGGAAATTTCCAATTATCATTGTTTTCTTTATCAATGTTTCTTTTAGTAAGAATTCTTATGATGGTAGCCGACTTTTTGTGTACTATTGCGAGGAATTCTTTTGAAGCCCAAACAACTTGTGCAACCCATCTTCCATTTTGTCCCTCTAAGATTTATAACTTACGAAAATAAAGAACAATGCGTTTGAAAATTTCTCTCATATCTTTAGAATATCTTCCTTTAATACGTACGTACAACTTTTTAATTCGCTTATTGCGTGACATGGAAAGTTAATCAGGAACGGCACATAGTTAATTATTACGTAAAAATTTTCTCCACTTATCTCGTCCAGCGCACAACACAATTGAGTTAGGGATTACATTTGTCGAGGTCTGTCATCATTGGTTTAGAGGTTGAGATGACCAGTGGGAGGTAAAACAACTGTCAAAAAATGCGGTTGCTTTAAAAAAACTAACATTAATATAGGTACACGAAACACTGTAGCATCTTTTTTATTTATTGATGAATTTTATTAATTTACTGTTGCAATTTCGGTAGTAATTTTGTTTTTAAGAAAAGTATAAGTGGACTCGAATGGTGAAGGGTCAGTGGCTTCTCAAAGTGTATAATAAATAGGTAATTTTCTGGCTTTGGTACACCTTATTTCCATGTCATCGATTATGATTACTTTTTATACGAGTCAATTTCAGAGCATTTAGTAAAAACTTGGCTATGTTCCTGTAAAAGCATATATCTGATTTTAGTGTATGTATACTTAACATCATTTATCTTCTATTTTGCAATTTTTGTATTAGTTACAAATATTTCTACAAGCGTATTTTTTTGCTTCTTGCAGTATTATTCTTAAATTTCTACTCCATGCGTTCAAATATGGAGGATGGGATCGATGCATCACCTTGTGCAAAAGTATGTAGCTTCTTTCAATCTGTAACTTAACATGCTACCAAGAAATGTCGAACCCTGTCTTCAATATTCGGAGGAGAAATGCGTCAGAGTGCCAAAAGTATATTTGATTGTAATGATACGTAAGTGAAAAAGGGTTTACTACGAATTTCTCACCAAATATACAACTCACAGCTAAAGATTTTGAGATACATTATTTCAAAAATAGGATTTTGTAGATTGACTTGATTTTACATTTTTCACAGTAAAACTCATAAATTTAATTTCGATAAGTGCATGGAATTGAAAATGATTAGATTTTGAATATTTTGTGGAAGTAAAAAGGGAGTCATTTCTTATAAAAGATACATTGATGCATCTGATTTTATCATAACAATATATTCTTATTATTTCATACGTACTTTAGGTAGGGTACAAACGAATCAAACGATAAGGGGTACAAAGAAGCATTACTAGCATGCATGATAAGTTGTAACTGTTCTAAAAAATATGATATAAATCCTCGTCCGTTTATATTTTTCGGCGTATTTATTCATTTATTTATTCAATCATTCATTCATGCATTTCTTCAAATTATTAAAAACATTGTTTAATATAATTTTTTTGGTAATGAGCTAAATCATGGCAACATCGAAAAGTCCTACGTTATAGTTCATACCTGAAGTAACCAAATTTTGACGCTTTAATCCCTGATCTAACTTCATGGAATGAGTTATGTCAAAGATGTTTCTGATCTTAATGAATGAAGCTTTTGAGAAGTTCTTAAATCATTACAGCACAGAATTTGAGTGGCTAAAGAAGTGAGTAATCTAGAAAGTCTTATGCTGATACTCGTCTTTTTCATTAATCTTTGTTTTTCCATCCTAAATCTATGTTTTAGAATTCTTACCATGATTTTGAACAAATAAATGATGTTTGAATGAGAAAATGGGATTTTGTGGATATATTTCATGCATCATTCCGAGTTAGCGCAGTTAATTGCTACCCTGTTTTATGTCTGTACTTTTACTTTTATCGCAATGTCCTATTTTTGTAATTATTTAATGGATAAAAATAAAAAAAAATAAAAAGATTTGCATATGAAGGTGTTTGTAGTATACAATAAAATCAAATGATTCGAATTGGGTAAGTTATTACAAGACGTCCAAAAGACTTTCGTGGCTTTTAGGACATTTCAGAACTTTGTCTAAGCGATAAGAAGTATTAAAAGTACAGATAAGGTTTCGTTTGTCCTCGGGGATCGAAGATTGGCTTTTATAAAACGATAAGCTTATGTTCCATTGGTTCTGTAGAAAATTTCGGTATAATTTTAATGATGTTTTGAAAGATTATGCCAGTCACAGCGAAGGAATTTCTAATAAACTGTTCCAATAATCATATTTTCCAATTAAATATCCGCATAGACAGGGAATAAGTCATAAAACAATAGAAAATAAACATATCGCTAAGTCGCAAAAAGTCACAAAATTATCTGAAATTTTCGTGTAAAAAATCTAGTCTTTGTGTTGGCATGTTTGACCATTTTTTTTATGTAAATTTAAAACTTCTGGAGCATTTAATCTTCATAAACCTCAATTAATTTCTTACAAGTATCTTGCACAATCCTTTGAGCAAACTGTTCGAATTTTATGATTGATTTCTTTAAGAATATTACAAGTGTATGAAACTTACATTAACCTTCAGTTCCCAGGGGTTCAAATAAGACCCGGGGAACGGAGAAATTCCCTGGCTAAAAATATATATTTCACCTAAATTCACCTAAATTCCCGGGGTGAATCTATAATATGAGCGTAAATTACTGTTAAATTTTTACGCATTATTCCCCGGCTTTAAATTTGATTCCCCGACTCAGAAAATTTGTAGTTGAACCCCTGAGTTCCATCCAAAAAATGCATTTTGAATATTTCATCTTAGTAATGTCGAAAAGTGGTAATAACTACAGTTATGACAATGGTTGGCAAAAATGAGCATGATCCACCTTCTCCTCCTCTTTCCTTCTTCAGCTCTTTTAGCTGACGGATTCATCTACAAAACCTCCATAAAGACTTTAGCCATAATATAATTTGACATGAAGAGTTCTACTATTCGGCGTAGCTGAACCAGGTTGTTATCAAAACCCTGTCATAGAACACTTACCTGTTATAACCTCACGTGTCATGAAACTTCTATTTGTATTTTTAGGGTTCATCCCGTTAATGTATACAGGAAATACCAAATATTATGGCAATGTTATCCGACAGCTTAGTGTTTGCTCTTATGATGGAACGTGCTTTTCGAGGCAATGGCTTAAGTCCCACCTAGTGTTTCGTCAGCTACTAACTGACTAACCAACTTCCCTCGCATGGGAAGGATCGAACTGTTGCATTACCTAGCGATAGTTATTTTGCCATCGCTTAGATTTCGAGTCGAGTGCATTCTTTGCGCCGTTGTTAATGACACTCGCCGCGTCTCCCATTTGGTAAGAGTCTCACGAAGTCGATTATTAACTTACGTGAATTGAAGTGTGTTGAAAGATGTCATACAGCTACAGCTATGTCTAATATTCCAAAGTTCCTTATTGGCCATGCGCAGTCTTTGTTAAAAATTGTTTATTTTCTTTTCTTTTACGCGCATGGCTGCAAAACGCTTTTTTTAATTAAGTAATTCTCAGCAGATAAAGTCTTAACTTCAGTTATTACAATGAATTTGTAGAATAAATAGACTTATTAATTTTATTAATTACTTATAAATTTTTACAATGAATTTGACTACATTTTCTATGAAAAAGTGTTTTTGCTTTAGTGTGGATAATGCAGGAAAACTTACCTTCTCGTGGGTGACTCAATCTCACACTTTCTGAAATAGAACAGCGACCTCTATAAATTCTGTTGTTACTATCTTCGTGCAACTGAGGGCGGATGAAACCCACTCAGGAAATCGATTCAGCAAATAAACTCTAAATGAAAGATAGATTTCAAATGAATTTCTACTGAAGAATGGTGCGAACTGTTACGAAATATGAAGAGCAAGTTCCTTTCGTTATTTGAAGAAGAGGAATGTTGGAAGAAAGGTATTAGAGTTTATAGTAGGATTATTTTCTCGAGCAGCAAATAGTTCTTCTGATAATCCTTTTCAATAGGTTTTTCTTCAAAAAAGTTTGATTAGTCAGAAATTAGAGTCTTATTGGTTCACTTGTAACTATTTTCACGATTCTACAGTATTTTATTAAAAAAAGATACAAATTGTGGCATTTTTGAAGCAACCATTCAGCTTTAAAATGATCAGATTTTCAGCCAATGGGCCAAAAGGCTTGGTGAAGAAATGCTTTCTGGAAATGATGTAACATCGAGTTCATCATAAAAGTAATTTTAATGAATTTCAGATTGCACTCTTTACAGAAATGAAGAGTCCAGAATCTTCCTTCATTTGAATTGTGAAATTCAAAGAAAATTTTTGCTTTCTCTTAAGTACTTCAAATCAAATACTACAGTCAATAACCTTTGTTCGTATCATTTCATCATATTGAAGTCTTTGTTTGTTTCATTCTTTGATTTTTTCATTTTTTTATTTGTATTTTAATAATGTTAGTCCAGTCATCCTACGTTTGACCTTGGATAAATAAAAAAGAGTGATTGAAGTTGAGACTGTTATTATATCTATTTGTACCAAAAACAGTCACAAACTAAGTCACAAAAAAAATCAGCGTGGAAACGCTATTTAGTTCATTCCAGTGTAAAAAAGGCACTCCTAGAAATACGTGCATTTTTAAAATGTTCAGATTTAAAAATGAATTAGATAGCTGGATTGAGCAAGAAAAGTAGATGATAAAAAGGTATGGTTTGCTATGGTTTGATGTGATGATAAAGTGCTATTCCTTAATTAATTATCTTGGCAAGCAGAAATCCAGATGTGTCGTGAACCATCTCTACAACTCTGCTGTTTCTTCAATTTTATGTCACAAGTTCTCGTGAACAAATTAACCTTTTCTTCATCTAAATATTCTTCATTTGATCCCATTACAAGTATTTACATTACGTAAACAAGCTCCACTTTTCCCATATAATCACAAAATTGTAACATTTCAAGACTTACAACAGAAATTTGTTGTTTTTCATTGCAAAGTAAATCATTTTCATTAGGATATTATCAATCAAAATTCAAAAATTATAACTCTTTAAGAATGATAACACCTTTAAATAAAAGTTTTCATCATCTCCTTATGCTCCTTTTTGATCCTACTATTACGTAAAGTTTTTTTAAAAATTGCTACTGGGCATTTAAAATTTAAGACCTCTTTAGAAAAAAAGATTTAGAAGACTTTTGTTAATGAGTGTATAATTTTGACCGATAAATGGATACATAACGCATCATGTATCACTTTTCTAGTAGAGACTATTTGCATTTAAACGAAGAAATACATTCAAATCTGTTTCTTTGCGGAGCAGAAAATATTACCAAAGTGCCTAGAAGGATATGGAACATTTCATGTACCTGCATATCTATGTATGTGATATTTTAAACTAATAGATTGATAAATAAACAAATAAAACATTCAGAATTGTGCGTTTTTTTTATTGCATTTCAATTGGATTTTCATTTTTTCCTTTAAAAGCACGCATATTAAATCTTGGATTATCTTTTTATATTCTATTGTAGTACTAAATTGAACCAATGAACGTAGACAATTGAAATAATTGCTTATACCAGTGGATTGGTTGGTTACTCAGATTTAAACAAGATCGTGTGATGATGGTTCAGGTGGAGGATTTATCACGAGTAACGCTTTAACGCCTACGTTTGTTCAAATGGATTTGTTTACATCCATTCAGTGGTAACGCATTGTAGTAAAACTGTTTGATAAATTGCTGCTTTGAAGAAAGAATCATTCATAAGAAACAATTCATTCAAGATTTGACGACATTTCTTTGGCACAAACCTGACCTAATTAGAGGATTTTCGTTAAAAATTTGTATAATAAATGAGGCGATAGTTTTGTCCATTTCGTAATTTACATATATCTTTATAATCGGTTAATGCAGCTGGTGTATTTCGATCATCCAAATAGCAGTGGTTCTGATGATAATACTGCGTCGTCAAGTTTTGAAGAAATGGATTCAAAAATTGATTTAAGTAAAACACCTTTAAACAATGACTCATACAATAATAATATTGATGGTATGAGATCAAGCGAGATTCACGTTCAGAAATCGTATAAAAGAAGGACCAAATTGGTGAAATTACTTACGTGCTTAGTCGTAGTTTTAATTACATTTCTCATTATATTTATGGTACTTTATTTTAATGTTAATATTCAAAAGAAAGGAGCCGATGAGGAGTTTTGTCAAGATAAAGAATGTGTGCAGATATCAGCTCGTAAGTTTCTTATCATTTTTCTTTTTCAATACGTCCTACCTCAGTCATCCAGAAGTCCCCTTTTTTTTGGTCCAGATCAAATAATCTTTTGTACGGATTTTGATCCATTAGCTATTTGCATCGCGGATCATATGGTTTTTCGTCCGGATTGTAATCCAGATCTTTTCTTTGAAGCCGGATAAAGTCCCGGATGGGTTTTTCCGTATGACTGAGGTAGGATGGTTCAATCTATATAATTTGCACTAGATTCGCGGCAGTTTTTGATGCCGTTTGTAAGGGTGTTAAATTTGGGCTACACTTATTTCATATTCATTTGGATCATTTTCCTATTTCATTGCGATATTTCCTTCTTTTATCGATGGAATAAAACAAAATACTTATTTGGCATTCAAAGAAACCGAGAAAAAAAAGAATAAAAGCTGTTAGGAAAGGCTGGTTTTTACCACATCTGGCAAAATATTTGTCGAACTTTATGCCTTTGTTAAGATAATGAAATAAAATTGACTAAATGCCTCAAAACAATCAAATGGCGAATTAAAAACAGCACGTTTATCTTGGAGTCAGCAAGAAATGAATTAATACAGAATTTTCACTTAATGCCAACTTTTTAGAACTAAGCATAATTAATTCGTTTTCATTTAATTAGATGATTAGAAGTAGGTATGTCGGCTATTTTCATGTCGAAAATATCTACTAGAAACTACATAGGTTTTTTGTAAACGCCAAACTAATTGTTATGTTGGCTATGAACATTTCTTGCTACATATATGCTACATACATTTTTGACATTTTTTTGATCTACATTCGATCTACATAAGCTTTTATATTTTTGCGTATTTTTTATTTCGAACCATTTGCAACCATTACCATTTTAATGTATGTTTATTTGTGAAAATCATGAAATAGAAAGACTTTAGTAGGTATATATATAATTTACAAAATACATACACAGAATGGGATTGAAAACTAAACCCTGTGGAATTCAACTTGAAAACTGTTGTCTAGTCTTGGTCTTGGTCGTAAACTGATCAAAGATCTAGTGTTCACAATGGTCTTTGATAAAGTGATGAAAAGATGGATGTTCTCTTTAAAACATCCTGTATCACAGAGCCTTTTTTTAACGTACCCCCCAGTAATGCTTTCACCCCCAGCAATCTTCAGTTTTTGCATTTGCTCCCCCCCAGTAAAAGTGCATTTATTGGTTGGTAGTGAAATTATCATTTTTCTTATGCTTAAGAATTGGTCAAAATGACTAGAAATACCGCTTAAATAATAAAAACAAAATTTTCTGCGCCGCCCAACTATGGTGGGCGGCATTTTAGGAAAAACTTGATCTTTGCTCTGAATAACTCATGTAAAGGCCCTTCAAATATACTCATTAGGTTGAAAAGAAAATGCTGTATCAGCTGCCCCCCAATGCCTATCTGCAAACCCTCCGGGATGTTCAACAAAATAAATTATTCTCCGGGCAGTTTAAAAAATCCGAATTATTCACCGGGTATTTCAAAAAATCAGAAATAATCACCGGGCAGGTCAAAAGTTCAAAAATATTGACTGGGAAGGTCCACCAGACAAGTTTTTAAAAAGAAGAACGCAGCTACATTTTTATTTACTGATTTTTTGGCGTATTTTCTTCCTGGATATATGGTGCAATGATTGACTATTTCAGTCGAGTATAACATAAGAAATCACTATAGAGCCGTGTTCTCATCAACGTATACCCCCGCTATTTCTGAGTGACGTCAACGTTTTCAGAAATGGTATTTAATAAAAAATGCTTTCGTTGCCATCTTCAGAAGGAAATAATGGGCAAGAACAGGATGCTTAAATTACAGTTACAGGCTAATTAAGACATGTCACTTCTTATGTAAGTTTATATGAAGGAGCTTGTTGTATCTATAATTTGTTCAAGGCATCGTATGGAATGGTAGTACTTTGAGAAGTTTGTTAGAGTTTGTTAGGAGTATATATTCCTCAAGTAAATATCTTTTGAGACTGTTCAACAATTAACGAATGTATGTCGGGCAATGAAATGTTAGGACAATGAAAATTAGAGTATAGAAGGACTTAATTTTAGTATTCATGGACTTTTTTTCTTTGGCAATAATAAATAAAACTATGAAATATGATGAAATCTTAGACTTTTCCGTATTTTGTTTCAGAACAAGATTGTAAGATAATAACATTATTTTCGCAGTTATAATTATATGACACCGACTTTATTTCCAAAAACCAATGGTATATTCACATCATAAAATTCCCATAGCACGGACGAACATTTCATAACTTTTGAACGATCCATTATAGCTTTAAGATCAAAACTTCATTTCAATATAAAGTGCTTAAAGCCCTTTTTAACCTTAAAACTCACTCTGAGCACTCTCTCAATATCTACAAGCACTTTCAGCATACTCAAGCATTCCTTTCGAACAATCTTCAGTATATTTTTCGCTATGTGAAGAATTTAAATAAACAGTGATACGAAATTGAACCCAGAAAACATCTTATATGAAGGCTCTTCTTGTCATATAATACGTCCGTCACTCCTAGTCCATTGTCATATGTCCTTACAACGTTACATGTGGAATGTCAGAATCAAAAGATGTGAGAGATGACATATCATTACGGAAGTTAGTCAAAATATCTTTGGGTATAACTGCTCTACTACTTATTACACTGTTAGTACTGACATCTACATTTACCTACATGATGTTGACGATAAAAAGGAAAGAAAGCGAAACTTGTAAAACATCTGTATGTGTCATGTTAGCTGGACGTAAGTTGACTTACTTATCATTACACACTTATTTATTTTTTGACTCTCATTTTATACTCGTATAACTTACTTATTAATAGAAAACCAAATATGCGTTAAAGTTCCAAGATTTTTTTTTTTAGAAAGCTATTTTTTATCCGTGGTTTTTTCAGAGTGATTTTTTTTTAGTTTTGATACGAAATGTATCATCATCATTATCTTTGTAAGTTTTCAGGTTAATGTCAACTTCAGGATGCATATAAATGGCTGTGATACATTCTCATCTTCGGCACTCGTGTGTATAGTTCTGTATAGTTTGCACACTGCAGATGAAGACGAAAAGATGTAATTCAGTATAGTTTAGGCCAGTCAAAAAAAAAGATCTCTTGCAATTGGGTTGATGAATAAAGTAAGCCGTAACTCTCGTCATCCGGTTTTTGCACAATAAGAGATCACTCTAAGGAAATATGTTGGTAATTGGGTGAAAATTCTGATTTGAAATGTTAACATTACACATTAGACTATTCGTCCAATTACCAAAATGATAGAAATTTCTATCTTCCATTTAAAAAAAAATGGCAATTATTACGCGCGATCTAACGTTTGTTCAATTCAGAGCATTGTATGATAGATGATCGCTTCGATCATGCTACACTATAGTTGGAACGCCGAAGAAGAAGAAGAAGAAATGAAGAAGAAGAAACCTGATGACGGTTCACTCTTTCCGAAATATCGTTATAAAAGGTTTTTGTGTTGAAAGATCTTCGTAATTAAATTAAATTTATAGTTCACACATGATGTATCTTAACTATTGAGAAGAAGAAAAGAAATGTTAGATGGGGTACAAATAGTGTTGAAAGACCTCTAAATATCAATAAAGATGTTAATCTTTACATTTGGTTTTGATTAAGCATGGCATAACTAGGTACTTATAACAGTGCATAATATTTTCGCTTAAGTTTCCTCCCCCCTAGATTTGGTAGCCAAGACAAAAAATCATTGTTGACCATAAAATGAGTCTGTTAAATACAGTTTTAATGTTTTAATTCTTAAAAATGTACTCTAATTAAGAAGAGTTATCTGAAAGCTAAAATTCAAATAAGATGAAATTTAGCAAATTTGACTTTACAAAAAATTTAGATATTTTTTAATAATTTATCTCAATTATTTCTGGTTCGTTGCAAGGTTTAATTAGCAAACTGGCTGCTATATATTGTTCTCTGGTTAAAAGCACGAACTCTTTCTCATCGGGATATGGTTAAATGCGCAATCGGACCTTTCATAGTGAGACTTTCTTCACTAATAATAATTTGGGGATCTATTATTTGAATGACATAAAACATTTATTTCAAAACTGTCCTTTTTGATGTCTTTATTAGGCACTTCCAATCTGTATATGTAATATCTGGATTCCGATTAAATTTATCTCACATATGAGGAAATCTCATGAAGGATATTTCAAATTGTTTCTTAAAACCACTCTTGAGTTTTCTCCCACGTTTATGTGAAAAAGTGAAAAGATTTTCCCATTTGATGCAGAAAAGTGAAATTTTCTACCCAAGAGCTATAATCAGAGTAAAGAATTTGTTTGTTTAACAATTAAATATATTTCATTAACCACTCCCAATTTTGGCAGAAGGAATGTTTTCATTTGGTTTTCCCACGTACAAACAAAATGTATTTCAGAAATTCAGAACGATCATATATCAAAACGAACTTGGTTCCATAAAGTTTTTTTGTTTTTTCCCACAGGACACCTTATCCTAATATACCTTAGACTTGGTTGAAAACCCCATTCCAAATAAAAAAATTGCTTATTTGAGGAACAAAATGTGACATTAACTGGAGCTAGTTACAAAATCCAATTTTTACATCGCTGTTTTTGCGAAAGGAATATACTCTGAGGTCCCGAATATAAGGGGGTCTTAATAAACGGGGGTGAGTGGAAAATCATGTCAATCATAATAAGCGGGGGTTCCAGTTTTGTAAGGTAGTTTTGATAGCAATGCAAAAATCAATATATCAAAAATTAATAAAAGGGGGGTCTTTATAAGAGCAAGGTGGGTTTTTTCTGAACACCAATGAGCGGAGGACGCTCATTCGGGACCTCAGAGTTTTTATATGGTTTTCCAAAGTATGGATAATCTAACAGAAATTTGAATCAAAGGGATATCAAATCAAATTATACTCAATATATAATTTTTGGTCCTTTTCCACTGGAAATTCTATTCAACTTACCTTCAGTATAATAGCTAAAAAGATTTCCATCGATCATTTTAAATGGTTTATCCTAGGGCTTAAGTCGCTTCCAAAATAATCGTAAAAGATTAAGTTATATCTGTAATCGCCAAAGTGATAAAGCAAAGCATAAACCTCTTTATTTAACTAGAAATCAAAATTGTTGATAATACTCGAAACTTAATAACTTTTTAACTAACTCTCTAAGGTCATTCTCTATGATATCTTAGTCTGCCATTATGCCTGAGATGAATAGTATAAGAAAGGATGGCACGAGACATCCATTTATCAGATTTACCTAAAAATCTTCAACTTTTTCAGCATTTTCTATTTTATATAAAAGAAATACGCATTTTTCTTTTATAATCTGATGAAATATTTTTTAAGACTGGATGCGAAGTATAATCAAGTAATACAAGGAATTTTTACTGAAATTTATTACAAAATCATCTGGTGATGAAGCAATCAAGAAATTATGCTCTCTTTTTACTCTCTTAACCCTATTCTTCATGGGCTTTTTTATGTACGTTACAGTCATAGGGGAGGGGGGGGTAAAAACTACCCCCTGTCTAACTTCTGTAAAAACCATGATGAAGTGATGATTTTTGGTACACAAGTCAA
>JAUKPT010001486.1:0-15206 GCA_032273505.1 Nanomia bijuga
GAATGATAAGAAAAGAAATCTTAAATGTAAACATGTGTCTGTATCGAAGCATATAGCTATTGGAGATAGTAAAAATAGATTTTAGTTATAGAAGAATTTATTGCCTATTACAACGGTGAATATTCTGGCCAGAAGCTACCCCCCAGTAGGGGGGTATGTTAGGGTATGATTTTTTTGGGGACCCTTCTCAAAAGTTGCCATTTGATATGCTGATCACAAAACAAACGTTTATTGTAGACTGCGTTCTTCTACTTTGTAATAACGAAGATCTATTGAAATATTTTAAACAAAGCATCTATCTAAAAAAAGTGGGCGAAAGCAAAGGAAAGTTATTTTTTAAGCGCGAATTTTAATTTCAAATTACAAGTTTTGCGGCAAATCTGAATTCGATATTTTGGGAAGCCGCCATGTTTTCTTCAAGTTTAGGATATCAAAATCAAGCCGAAATTAAAAGCGAAACAATTGAATTTCTATGTCACATCACGCATAAATTAGCGAGTTTTATATCCATCTGTAACACATCCCTGCCAAAATATTCAACTGATTTGGCCGATACGTCCGCAAATATACTCTAATTATCCTTCAAACTAGTCAAGAGACTTACCCGAACTATCCTTATCACGAAAATATATATATTTCTAAAAATTTTGACAAAAATATTTTTTTGATATTTTGCATCGAATGAAAAATATACTGTATTTTATTTGGAAGAACGATAGGTTTAACAAATTTTGCAGACAAAAACTAGTTGATTAGTATTTCTACACTATAGCAGATGCCTACTAGTCCTATTTTAAAGAAAAAACACTGTTAAAAAAGATTTTCTATACTAAAAATGGACGATTTGGTTAAACGGTTTGCCGTTTTTAGCCAAAACATTGAACTGATTTGGCCCATAAGTCCATGTATATAGTCTAATTGTCCTAAAAACTAGTCAGGGGACTTACCCGAACCGCCCTATTCGTGAAAATAATAATATTTCTAAAATTTAGATAAAATTATTTTTTAATTTTTGTATGACTTAGTCAAAATGTAAAATATCCAGTATTTTCACTGGGAAAACGGTAAACGCTTTGTTCAAGCAAAATCTAGTTGATTTGTATTGCTACGTCAAAGCAGATGCCTACTAGGCCTAATCTAAGGAAAATATACCAGAAAAAACGTATTTCCAATACTGAAAATGGACGATTTAGATAATTCCTTTCAAAACTCATTTTTGCCGTAGTTTTGCCAAAAATATTCAACTGATAGTGCCCTTACGTCCGCGTATATAGTACAATTGTCCTTAAAACTAGTCAGGAGCCTTACCCGAACCAACCTCCTCACAAAAAAATAATATTTCTAAAAATTTTGAAAGAAATGTTTTTTGATTTTATACATGGTTGACATGCTCTCATTAGCCTAAAGCATGCTATCACTAGCCTCAAACATGCTATGAATAGCCTCTATCATGCTATCCTTAACTTCAAACATGCTATCCTTTGCCTCAACCATGCTATCATTAGCCTCAAACATGCTATAATAGCTTCAAACATGCTACCATTAGCCTAAAACATGCAAACATAAGCCTCAAACATGCTATCTTTAGCCTAAAATATGCTATCATTAGCCTAAAACATGCTACCATTAGCCTCAAACATGCTACTATTAGCCTCAAATATGCTATAAATGGCCTCAAACATGCTATCATTGCTTCAATTGTGCTACTATTAGCCTCATAAATGCTCGAACATGCTATCAAAACTTCAAACATCCTACCATTAACCTCAAACATGCTATCTTTGGCCTCACACATGCTATCATTAACCTAAAACATGCTATAATTAGCAAAAAACATGCTACAATTAGCCTCAAACATGCAATCATTGCTTCAAATGTGCTACTATTATCCTCATAAATGCTATCATTAGCCTAAAATATGCTATAATAGCTTCAAACATACCATCATTAGCCTAAAATATGCTATCATTAGCCTCAAACATGCTATCGTAGCTTCAAACATGCAACCATTAGCCTCGAATATGCTATCAGTTGCCTGAAATATGCTTTCATAGCTTCAAACATACTACCATTAGCCTCAAACATGCTACCATTAGCCTCAAACATGCTATCATTGCTTCAAATGTGCCACTATTAGCCTCATAAATGCTATCATTAGACTCAAATATGCTATCATAGCTTCAAACATACCATCATTAGCCTAAAATATGCTATCATAGCTTAAAACATGCAACCATTAGCCTCGAATATGCTATCATTTGCCTGAAATATGCTTTCATAGCTTCAAACATACTACCATTAGCCTAAAACATGCCACCATTAGCCTCAAACATGCTACCATTAGCCTCAAACATGCTATTATTAGGCTCAAATATGCTATGAATAGCCTCAAACATGCTATCTTTAGCCTCAAACATGCTATCATTAGCCTAAGACATGCTATAATTTGCCTAAAACATGCTACCATTAGCCTCAAACATGCTATAAATAGCCGCAAACTTGC
Source organism: Nanomia bijuga (assembly GCA_032273505.1). NCBI lineage: Eukaryota > Metazoa > Cnidaria > Hydrozoa > Siphonophorae > Agalmatidae > Nanomia > Nanomia bijuga. The sequence continues at coordinate 2,504 of JAUKPT010001486.1, forward strand.
TATCATAAGCCTCAAACATGCTATCATAGCTTCAAATATGCTACTATTAGCCTCAAACATGCTATCGTTAGCCTCAAACATGCCATCATTAGCCTAGAACATGCTATCGATAGCCTAAAATATGCTACAATTAGTCTCTTACATCATATTGTTAGCCTCAAAAATGCTATTATTAGCCACAAAAATGTATCAAATGTGCCTAAAATGTGCTATCAATAGACTCAAACATGCTATCATAGCTTCAAATATGCTATCATTAGCCTCAAATGCGCTATTATTAGCCTCAAAATTGCTATCATGGCTTCAAACATGCAACCATTAGCCCCAAACATGCTATTATTATCCCCAAATATGATATCATAGCTTTAAACATGCAACGAATAGACTCATCTATGCTTTTATGTGTCTGAAACATGCCATCATTAACATCAAATATCTTTAGACTCAAAGATGCTATCATTAGCCTCAAATATGCTATCATAAGCCTCAAACATGCTTTCATAGCTTTAATCAAGCTACCATTAGCCTCAAATATACTATCATTAGCCCCCCACATGCTATCTTTAGCCTAAAACATGCTATCATTAGCCAAAAACATGCTACCATTAGCCTCAAACATGCTATTTTGAGCCTCAAACATGCTATAAATAGCCTCAAACATTCTAGCATTGCATGTTATAAGCTATGATAGCATATATGAGGCTAATGGTAGCATTTTTGAGGCTAATGGTAGCATGTTTGAAGCTATGATATCGCATTTGATGCTTATGATCATGTTTGTGGCTAATGGTAGAATGTTTCAGGCTAATGATAACATGTATAAGGCTGATAATAGCATATTTGAGGCTAGAGGTTGCATGTTATAAGCTATGATAGCATATATGAGGCTATGATAACATGTTTGAGGCTAATGATAGCATGTTTAAAGCTATGATATCATATTTGAGGCTAATGATAGCATGTTTGTGGCTAATGGTAGCATGTTATATGCTATGATAACATGTTTGAGGCTATTAATTGCATGTTTGAGGCTAATGGTAGCTTGTTTGAGGCTAATGGTAGCATGTTCGAAGCTATTGAAAGCGTGTTTTTGGCTAATGGTAGCATGTTTCCGGCTAATGATATCATGTTTGAGACTAATGATAGATAGCATGTTTTAGGCTAATGATAGCATGTTTGAGGCTAATAATTGCATGTTTAAGGCTAATGGTAGTATGTTTCAGGCTAATTAAAGAATTTTTTAGCCTATTGATAGTATGTTTAAGGCTTATGATAGCATTTTTGAGGCTAATGATAACATATTTGAGGCTAATGATAGCGTGTTTTAGGCTAATGATAGCATATTTGAGGCTAATGATAATATGTTTGAGGCTAATGCTTGCATGTTTGAGGCTAAATGAAGCATGTTTGAAGCTATGGTAGCATGTTTGAGGCTAATGGTAACATGTATGAGGCTAATGATAGCATTTTTGTGGCTAATGGTAGCATTTTATTTGCTTTAATAGCATATATGAGGCTAATGATAGCGTTTTAGTCTAATGGTAGCTTGTTTGAATCTATTATAGCATGTTTAAGGCTAGCTAATGATCGCAAGGTTGAAGCTTATGATAGCATTTTGAGGCTAAAGATAGCATATTTGAGGGTAATGATAGCTTATTTGAGGCTAATGGTAGCATGTTTGAAGCTATAATAGCATATTTAATGCTAATTAAAGAAATTTTGAGGATAATGGTAGCGTGTATGAGGATACTGGTATCATGTTTGAAGCTGTAATATCATATTTGAGGCTAATGATAGCATGTTTGTGGCTAATGGTAGCATATTATAAGCTATAAGAGCATATATGAGGCTAATGATAGCATGTTTAAGGCTAATGATAGGATCTTTTATGCTAATGATATCACATGCTTGAGACTTATGAGAGCATATTTGAGGTTAATGGTAGCATGTTTAAAGCTACGATAGCATGTTTTAGGTTAATGATAGAATGTTTGAGGGTATTGATTGCTTGTTTCAGGCTAATGATAGCATGTTAGACGGTTATGACAGCTTGTTTGAGGCTAATGGTAGCATGAGTGAAGCTATGATAGCATATTTGAAGCTAATGATAGAATGGTTGAGGCAAGAGATAGCACGTTTCAGGCTAAAGATAGTATTCTTGAGGCTAATGATAGTATGTTTCGGCCTTATCATAGCATGTTTAAGGCTAATGGTAGCATACTTCGGGCTTATGATAGCATGATTTAGGCTAATGACAGCATGTCTGATGCTAATGATAGCATTCTTTTAAAGTTATGATAACATGTTTGAAGCTAATAGTAGCATATGTAAGGCTAATGATAGCATGTTTTAGGCTAACGTTAGCATTTTTCAGGCTAATGTTAGCATGTTTGAAGCTATGGTAGCATAGTTTTGGCTAATAATACCATACAGGATATAGGTAGCAATTTTGAGGCCAATTATAGCATGTTTGAGGCTAATGATAACATGATTGAGGCTAATGGTAGTATGTTTGAAGCTATGATAGCATTTTTGAGGCTAATAGTATCATTTGTGAAGCTATGATAGCTTGTTTGAGGCTAAAGATATCATGTTTGAGGCTAATTGTAGCATGCTTTAGGCAAATTATAGCATCTTTGAGGCTAATGGTAGCATGTTTGAGGCTAATGATAGCATGTTTGAGGCTAATGATAGCATATTATAAGCTAATGATAGCATTTTTTAGGCTAATGATAGCATGTTTGAGGCTAATGATAGCATGTTTGAGGCTAATGATAGCATATTATAGTCTAATGATAGCATATTATAGTCTAATGATAGCATTTTTTAGGCTAATGATAGCATGTTTGAGGCTTAAGTTAGCAAGTTTGAGGCTAATGGTAGCATGTTTGAAGTTATCATAGCATATTTGTGGCTAATGATAGCATGTTTGAGGCTAATGATAGTATTTTTAGGCATAGTATTGATAGTATTTTGATAGTATTGATAGTATTTTTAGCATGTTCGAGGCTGATGATAGCATATTTAAGGCTAATGATATTATATTTAAGGCTAGTGATAGCGTTCTCGAGGCTAATAATAGCATATTTGAGGCTAATTTTAGTATGTTTGAGGCTTATGGTAACATATTATAGGCTAATGATAGCATGTTTTAGGCTAATGATAGCATATTTTAGGCTTAAGTGAACAAGTTTTTGGCTAATGGTACATGATAGAGTGTTTTAGGATAATGGTAGCTTGCCTTAGGCTATTGATACCATATTTGAGGCTAATGATAGCATGTTTGAGGCTGATGGTAGCATATTTAAGGCTTATGATAGCGTTTTTGAGGCTAATGATAGCATATTTGAGGCTAGTTTTAGTATGTTTATAGCTATTGATACCATATTTGAGGCTAATGATAGCATGTTTGAGGCTGATGATAGCATATTTAAGGCTAATGATAGCGTTTTTGAGGCTAATGATAGCATATTTGAGGCTAGTTTTAGTATGTTTGTAGCTATTATAGCATATTTAAGCCTAATGATAACATGTTTGAGGCTAATGATAGCATGTTTGAAGCTATGATAGCATATTTTAGGGTAATGATAGCATGTTTTAGGCTGATGATAGCATGTGTCTGGCTAATGGTAGAATTTTTTAGGCGAATATTAGCATATTTGAGGCTAATGATAGCATATTTAAAGCTATGATAACATGATTATGGCTAATTATTTTTTAATATTTTTCTATCCAAACTTTAAATAGAAGCTTAAGATCCTGGTAGCGATTATTTCCATATAATTGTTGTAGGGGTAGCATCTCAAGATGTATTGTTGTGATAATTGTTTGAAGAGTTTACGACATAGTCCATCATTATCGAAACACAAAAAGATTTGTAAACCAAGTGCAGTTAACTCTTTATTTTCTACTCGTAAACAAAAGGTTAATACGTATTCTTATCTACTAACAAGACTCAGACAAGAGCAGGAATTACTGGATACGATCTAAGCTTGATTCGGGATATCGTGAATCGGTTGAAAAAATAAATAGCTAGAATGATGAAGAACATGAAGGTAATAGCAGTGAAGGTGGAGAGGAGAAGAATAGTATGTCATATCAGGAAATATGTACTGAAACCATAGATTTAAAAGATCGAATAAGTAGTTACACATTGAACACTTCTATTGATGTACAGACCAAATATATTGATGATTCAAGTATGGAAGATCAACCAGAACACGACAAAGACGAAATCAGCAGTTAAACATTGTCTGAAGTAGTTATATGGAGACATTCTAATAGTCTTCCACCGAATACGCCTGCAATCATTGTTGGCAAATCTGGTTGTGGGGAAACGACTTTGTTGAGTTATTTACCGTCACATTCTTTTTGGTTCAAATTGAAGCTGATGTAATTCGAACACGGACGGACTGACGTCGCTAATTTTAGAGTGTCCGGTAATTAGAGAGAGGATTGTATACCATCGGGTGTTGATATATCAGGTTTGTTCACACTCTATCGATCTTAATTTTAATCGCAATAAATAATGCCTCTCATGAAATTGTTCAACTTTAAGGTTTATACAATTATCCAGGCATCAATGATGACATTCTTACTCACGAGATCAATTACAATTGCACCCTAGTCTAAACGACATTGATGCTGCAATTGATATTCAAGGTACGAAATTAGGGGTTTTCAGTAAGCACAAGATCAAACCAAATTAAATAAATAACGTAAAGTTACTCAAGAAACCTAGAAGATGTGCAGTTTTAAAGAAATATCTGATAATGTAATTGAGCTAAGCTAGCTTCATTTCTTTTAAAATTATCTGGACGATTAGAAATTGCTAACTTTTGAACGATATGCTTTTATTATTATCTTAAAAGGTCGTTTAAGGCGCTGTCAAAATGTTGACTAATGAAACACTGTTTTCACTCAATAAAAAGAAATGACACACAGTGAGAAACATGTTATAACTCGACCCCTATCGCTGAAAAGAGAATTTTACGCTTTTCCTAATGGTATATAATTCATTGTTTTTTTGATGTTTAGAGAAAAATGAGCTAAACACCCTAGAAATTGGTTCAATTACTTAATGAGTTATTGGCAAAAAGGTGCAAAATTAAACAAAACTTTTGTAGTGTAACTTTTTGCATCATCAACTAATAATCTGTCCTAATACTTCAACAATAATTTGAAGGTTAATTAATATTCGTATTGTATTGTACACTTTTAATTGCCTATTGTAATAACAAAGCGTATGCACAATTATGACATCATGATTATGTCAAAATGTTTTGTCCTATTTCCATGTTCGAGAAACAATTCTTTTCGCAGATATTAGCATTAAACCCGTGTCCAAACTAAATCTTTCTGGATTCTTTTTTTGACTCACCTGACCACTTTTTCTATTTTTTATAGGGAGTTTAATTGCGCGATTTACGGCAAGTTCAAAATATAGAGGAAAATTTAAGATCTGGTTTTTTATAACCCGATAAAATTGGTCCTACTTTAAGTTAAGGTTCCATTGAATTTAAAAGATTATTCTTTATATAGTTTTTTGCAAAATTTGCAAAATAGAAAATAAAAAAATTGTTCACCCAAGGAGAGTTCTGTTTCAGGTATATTTTCTTTATAACTCAATTTTTCCAGGTAAAACTCACATGTTAAAGATTTTCTACGTCACCTTCAAATTCTCTTCACTTGACTTAGAGTGGACAGAAGTTTAAAACTTATATCTGAAAAAAAAATTTGCAAAAAATAATGTTTCTCGAACGGGAATAAGCCAAAAACTAATATCTTGACATTTATGATGTCATAAGTATGCATACGTTTTGTTATTACTATAGGCAACTAAAATTGTACAATACAATTTTATTAATCGAACCCTCGTTAAAAAGATTTATTGTATTTTGATGTTTAGAAAAAAATGACCTGAACACCCTATCTTTTATTTTTTTAAATTTTCATAAAAACCGCACGAAGAATGAATTCTTCAAAATATGTGAAATTTAGTTTTAAGTGTGACCATTTTTTACCGGTTTCAGAAAATCGGATTTCAAATTTTCTTCGATATTTCTTCGTCACGTAGACATTCCGTCACGAACACATTTGATTTCGTCACAGGACATTTCGTCACTGGATATTTCGTCACAATGACATTCCGTCACATAGAAATTTTGTCAAAGACGAAACAAGTATTTTACCACCTTATTTGATCTTTCCAGTGACTTCGAAAATGATCATAAAAGTTTCCAAGAGCCACCAACCTGTTTCCTCTCTTCCTCATCCTGCATTTTGCATTAGTTAGTTTAATTATGAACTCCTTCTATATACCAGTATGTCACTAAAAGATTAAGCAATGACTGGCTAATACTCATTACAAGGCAAATGATACCAAAAAATGATGACTTTGCAATAGTCTCTTCTCGACCGTTATAAATCCGACTAAGAAAAGTCCTAGTCCACATCCGGAAGAACCAGGGAACGCGAAGTAAGATCTCCGGAATAAGATCCAAATCTGCAGATTTGATTCCGGCTAATAAGAGTGATTGTAGATTAAGGGATCGTATTCCTGGTAAACTAAATATTGAAGTATCCTTATTCCTGAGCTGTATCTTATTCCGTAAAATCGGATCTTAGTTCTAGTTTTCTGTTTTCTTGTCTTAGTATTGAGCCAATATTAAACGCGCAGCTGACTTGATGTTACAACCGCTATATTTGGTAAGCTATAATAATTCTACAATCTACCACCTAAAGACCCACTTCAGACCAAAGGGCTTGGGATCTTGGGATCTTTTAGGGTAAATTAACCCCCCTTAAACCAGGGAATAGACACCTAGCTGACTGATGCTATTACCACCATATTTGGTTAGCTGCTGCATCCTCTAACCCATAGGGCCACTTCAAAGGGCTTGTTGGGTTGTTATGGAATGAATTAATCTCAAAAATAGGGGAAGTCAGCGGGTTGGGAAAAGTTGACTACTTAATTCAGAGTCCATATCCATATCCATATCGATGATGAAAAAAAGATAGATAATAATAATAAATTCTGATAGATTTCTTTCTTTTGATAACACATATAAAATAATTCTTCATATATTTCGACTAAAAATACCCAAACAAAAAAATCAACATATTTACATTGTTTAACTGTAACAGAAATAGTGTGGATTTTTAGAGACCTAAATATAAAAAATGGAACAAAAATATATTTTTCCGAACACCAATCTTCTTATTATACATTTATTATTTGTCATACCCCGATTTACTATGTTTAAAATAACGGTAAAGAATCTATTCTGCTACCGTGAGTTTGTTCATCAAAATATCGGACGAGGAGTAATAACATATGCTCAAATTATTGGCAAATTTTGCAAAAGAATATTTTTGTGACACTCCACACTTTGTCTCTATTGCTTTGCATAACCTTGGTGCTTAAAAATTTCGGAAAAGTCAGGAACTTAAAAGATTCATGAAATAATTACATAGATGTGAAAAAACAGATTATACTACTATACTATACTCTAATAAATATATAATCTATATCTTTGAATAAATCTGTGCAACATTATCGTCGTCACAAAATTTCTGACCCATCTGAGCACCAATCCGTTTCAACTGATGAAGATTCGGAGGTATCACATGTAGAAATCAATCTATTTAACAACCATGCAAACGGAACACGGAATAAAAAATTCTGCTCAATCAGATAAGCAATCAGATATTTTAGACTGCTAAATCGTGGCTGTTCAGGATTAGTAAAATCCATCGAATATTTTCCAGATTCATGAGGGATAGAAGCAGAATGAACTTTATTTCCTAAACAATAAGTCAGACTGTAGAATAGATTTTGATACTGATCTAGAACGATGGTTAAATAACCGGTAACAAAGTCTTTTTCTGTCGTCAAATCTTCCGTTTCAATTTCGTTTTTATCTTTAAAGTTGAGTGCGATATCAAGTTCGCCATAATACCAAACATTTGACGACATGAAGAAGTCAGAGTTTTCGAAAAACTCGTCATGGACCATTTCCCTATCACGAGTTATATCGTACGTTATAAAGTCTTTGTTCTTTTTCTGTATCGTTTCTTCAGAGGAAGAAGACATTTTTTCAAGATCTCCTGATTTTCTCTGCATTCGTTTCGAATTCTGCGGTATGATTTTAGGATCAGAAAAAGTATCATTTAAACTGATCTGACGTCTATGACGAGATTTCTTACTGTTAGTTCTATAAGCCCACGTGTGTAGTTTATCCGTTATATTGGCAAATTTTTTTGTATCGGGTGATATACAACTACCAAAGTCTACAAATTCTAATTGATTTTTTTTTGCGTCTGAACTCTGTCTCTGCACAGACGCTATCCGACGCCAACCGTTTTGAAGAACGTCCGAGAAAGACTCTGAATAAGATCTTAATTTGGAGTCGTTTTTATCAGAACCATTTGACGTTTTTCTCTCTTTATTTTCAATTTAATCAGATAAATCACCACTCCCGGTTTTGAATTTGACTGTTCTCGGAGATGTCGAGCCACGAATTCTATCGAGCGATGAAGATGATAGACGCTTTTCGTCAGGGGTCCGGGAACGAGTCAGACGAAACTTTTGAACGTCGGTGATCGAAGTGTCTTTTTTCTTTGGAGTATAGTTGGTAATTTCTTGATAAGTAGATGATTTGTTCAAAGAAAAGATCTCTTGTTTACTTTCTTGGTTCGACAACGCACCCAAATGATCGTGTAGAATTGACGCAAATATGTTCACATTTCTCGGATCACTATACCTAATCTCGTCTCCTGGCTCAAAACGAAAGAGATTGTCTGATGTGAATTTCGTACTATTATTGTTATTTAGGTCTTTATTCTTACAAGAAGGAAACGTCCTTATTCTTCGCTCATATTTCTTTTCAGAAACATCATCGTTGGATAGAAAGCTATCGAAAGTCGCTTCGTTATTGATTTCATACTTGTTATTATTGTCATCGTTGTTGTTGTTTTCAATACATTGGTGTAGTTTGGAGATGTCGAATGGTTTATTGAACGAATCGAGTGGCTCCTCAAGACGACAGTATGAAAGGTTTTGACATTGTTTCTCGCTATCGTCTCGATCAAACGATTCCTGTCTATATTTCGCCCAATCCTTACTCTTGAATATTGTCGGGTTTTTTGATTTTATACTTGGTTGTTTACATACTGCGTTGTTTTCTATGTGTTTATGCGTGTTGTTGCTCTCTGCGAATACGTTGAACGCTTGTAGAGGCTTGTCTTCGTTTAGAATATAATGGAGGCTGTCTTTCGGCGAGGAGACGCGCTCAATCGATACCTTTTTGTGGCGTGATATGTTCACCGTCCCAATAATATCTTTCATCTTTCTTCTGAAAACATTGTTGTTTTTTATATAAAGTTTTATTTTTCTAAAATAAAGTGAAAGGGTTTAGAATTTACGAGAAAATAAAGTCACATATTGAATTAATTATAGATAAGAAAGATGACAAACATAATAAGTTTAGAACAAACGTTTGAAAAACAAATTGGTTTCCAGAAAAAAGCTTTCGTCAATATTAATCGTAAACACCTCGTCCTGGTTCAGGACCAGCAATATTAAATGCTAAAGGTCGAGATTTCTGATTTTTTGATAGTGATCATTGCAAAATGACATTTTATGATCTTTTTAACAACAATAAAAAGACATAGTTATAAAATAAAATAGACGATTATATACATTTCAATATTAATTCAAAGTGGCTAAAAGGCATAGATTTAGTGTTGTTACAAGGTGTGGCAAATAGCTAAGAAGCCCAACTATAAAGGCTCGTACTCACCTGCGTTCTTAACGTGACTATCGCGACTAACGGTATAATAGTGGATGCACTCCCTACAGTAATTAATTTAAAAGCGTGACTAACTAATTACTCATTCGAGTACACCCACGCTTATAACAATAATTGAAAGAGTGGAAACACACACTATGATAATCTTAAACAGTTATACTAGATAAATACTCAAAACTAGTGCATCCACTCTTATACCGTTCGTCGCGATAGTCACGTTAAGAACGTAGGTGAGTACCATCCTTAACAGAATATGTGTTAATACCCTTAACACCTTCTCAATATCAAATTGTTTTCTCAATAAATTAATGGTTCATATTATGCAGTGTTTCTTGAAATAACTCACTTATGGAACTTTTATACAAGTAATACACTCCCATAATCATGTGTTCTGATAGAGTACAAGATGATTCTTATCTCAACATCTGATGGAAGGATAATATTCTCTTCATTTATTAGCAATCTATTGGCGAGACAACTTTAAAACTGTGGCATATTTGTTCTACCATGGCCTACTTGCAATAAATGTTTATAGTATGCATTTTAAACAGTGACACCGGGAGAGGGGCCATTTCCACCGAAGAATTGAATCAGGACATCTACGGCACAAATAAAATATTATCGTTTTGCAATCTAATAATGATTTTAGTTCTGTTATATTTTTGGTAGGCACTCTCAACTAAAATCTTTTTTCCTCTCAAAGAATTGAATTATTTAGTGCCTTGTCGTAAGCCATTGTGCCATATTTTGCCCCCATATATTTTAAAATATACCTATATTTGGCAATGTTAAACTTTATACTGTCAACTTTTCCTATAATTCTACAAAAAAGTCAAATAAAGCACTCTGTTGAATGTAAAAAAAATTTGTTATCAACAGACTAGAAACGAAAATCAAGTTAAACACGCTCGACAATGGAGAAAACTAACGAAAAAAATATATGAAGCCATAACATTTTTATTTCTCTTATTCATAAAAATTAAATGAAAGGAACCGTGCCCTCGTCTCGTGTTTACTAAAACTGTCGCCAAACCCGTCATGAACAGATGGTCCATTTAATTCCATCCACGTGCATTAGATATTGCATTTAATCCAATCTGTATTCTATGCTGACCTAGATGAAATATCATCACGTAAAATATTTTTTCAAAATACATTTCCGAAAATCTTACGTCAGATATCATAATAAAGCAACACCCTCATTATAACTGGCGAAAAAGCCCTTTCAAAGAAAACATAGCATAATCTATGGCGTATAGGCAAAGTATTTTGCCTCCTTCTACAACCCCGCCTAAGCCACCGAAATTATGACATTTACGGGATCCAAGTCCAGGAAACTTGTGGTGCGTTAACAAAAGTATTTAAATATATTATTCAAACACGCGATTTCCCCTAAAAAAAGCGCTAAAATATTCCAGTCGTAATAGTGTTTTCACTTATGATATAAGGTTTTCACTTATGGTGGAATAGGCATGCAAAAGCTCTTAAACGTGCTTTATCGAGCTCATTTTTTACCAAGTACCAACTGACTACCCTATTTCTCAGCCCGGTCGACTTGCGATATAGTTTTAATCTATTCCGATCTTTTTACATAATATTGACACGATAGAATTTGATGGCTCGAGCGGGGAATCGATCACAGATCACAATAGCGAGTGGTTAAATTGAACTCCATTTCACTACAAGCAAAAGAGTATCCAAGATCCATATTTTTTTGTTTCGTTGGAATATTATACGAAGTTCATTCCATATAGATTCTGTATAGATAATCCTTACGTTTTTCTTACTAAGAAAGAGACGTTCTATTCACAGCATATCCATTCCTTGATTAACGCTATTGATCATTTTAGTTGGAGCACTTTTAAATGGAATGCCAGATAAAACACGGTACAATATCAGTTTGAACCATAATATCCATAGACTGAATGATTACAACAGACAATAGCGACAATAGCAAAGTAAAGAATAATTTGTTAAGTAAAATGATTAAACTATCAAAAATGAATTAAAAGCTCTAGTAATAAAATATAAGTTAGAATCATCTTTTTTCAGTACTTGTGCATCATATAAAAATACTGAATCTAAAAAATAAATGAAAAATAAAGTTACTAATACAAACCTGGATCTCACTTGCCATAATAATAACTTCCTTCTGATGAATGCAGTTTTATATTTGATATGAAAAACAATCCCTAGAACCTAAACGTAATAAACGAAGGATTTTTCCAATTTTATAGTTCTATAATGAATTGATATCAAATGCAAGTTCATTGAGGCTAATGAGTTTATAATAATCATCAAAATATGTCGACGTTTTCACTAAATGCTTAGGAAAATTTCTTTTCAATGTTTTTTTATCATTAGTATTAGAGTTCAATGACGAAGTATCCGTTTTGGTTTCAGTCTCCATTGTCCCGTCCAACAGAAGACTTGATTCTTTGATCTCTTCCAGTTTCTGAACAGTTGACAAGAAGTTTTCATCTTTCAAATTTTTAACATCGACAAAGAATGAGTTTATCTTGACTTTTGATGCTTGTTTGTTCTTGATTTCAGATTGGTTTGGAAGCATCTTGTCTATAGAGTAGGACTTGGAGTGGTCGGAGCTCTTGAGATGATTGGTCGATAAACTGCGGAACATATAGCTACCACCTTTCTCGTTTAGACCTCCAATCAATGACATGGATTTCTAAAGACAAAATAAGTTTAGAAACAAATTAAAATAATGCTTAAACAGTATATCAAATTAGTTTTTACAAATTAAACACTTATATTTTATCTTTTTCCTTTGTTTCCCTAACTTATTTATATATATATTCTAAATGCCCTTTAAGCAATCAGTGCTTGTCGGAAAACGTCCTATACACAGCCACCATCACGTCAAACTTATCCAA
>JAUKPT010001487.1:0-15196 GCA_032273505.1 Nanomia bijuga
ACACACACACACACAAACACACACACACACACACACACACACACACACACACACACACACACACACACACACACATACACACATCAGTTATTTCCTATATGCTTCAACTATTTCGTACATACATCTTTTACAAAAAAAAAATAGGTAATAAGAATTGACTGTGGAAGTTTTTGCACAAATTTATCAAAAGGAAATAACATTTTTGTTGTAAAGGAAAGCTGGTGGGAAAAACTTATTATTGAAATGAAATAGAAATTATACCATATGCTGATGATTGAGTTTCTATTTAGAAGAACACTTAACATTTAACAGTGTTACAAAGATGGGAGGGAATGAAAACTCCCTTGAACATCATTTTTTAGAACTTTGAAGAAATCTCAAAGAAATTGGTCTTAGAAAATTACGATTGGTAATTATAAACATCTTTTGCAACGAAATTGAATACATTGAAAGCAATTGATGTCCATATTGTTGTTTAAAACTGTATTAGTTCTGCCAACTAGTCTCATTGATCTGCTCTAGGATTTGTGGTAAAAGGAAAATTGCTTTTTATTGTCACAAACTGCATAAATTCTTTGATCAGGGCATTTTTTTTTGCCATATTTGCTATTTTTTTCCACTCCTTTACTTTTCAAAATAAAATAAAGGCAAAATTTACTTAGAGGGAAACCCCAAAGCCTAATTAAAATGTCAAGCTTTCCAAATTATTTCAAGATGGAAAAAAAATGATGATATTTTGAACAAACGAAGAAGCTTTTTAAAGAAAATTCAAACAAAATTTTATCATAGTCGTAAAGATCATTTCCTAAATTTTCTTAATAGTAATAGTAGGCCTCCAAAACATGAAAGATCAAACTTTGAACTATTTTTCTGAAAATAATCTCATAATTTGTTCTTAAGAATGTATCTGGCATTTTTGAATGGCAAAGGATACTAGAATATCCAAAAACAGCATTGTCCAGGATGTATTATTTTTTACTTTTTAGCTATCTTTATTTATTTTGCATTTATTACTTATTTAAAGTTGGTAACTTACTAATTTGTAAAAATTACTTATTTACACCAACTATCCAAATAAAATAAAAACTTTATATCAAATAACATCTAAAATTAATCAGTAGTGTAAAACGATTTTAAATAACAAATAACATAAAGTAAAAAAAAGAAAAGTAAAAATAATAAATTATAATAAAATTGGTAAAATTCCGTTTAAGAAAAAGAGTAAAAAAGTAGATGAAGTAAAATGAGATAAAACCAAGTCCAGAATCATAGTTTTTGCAAAGTCTGCAAAGGCAAAACATTGGTTTCCATGAGCAAATTGGGATATAGTCCCTGAAAACCAGATTTTGTATACGTCTTTCATTTCCAGGGACTAGACCAATATTGACTAAACATTCAACCCCCAATATACCGTCCTGACAGTTTTAGTCACGAAAATGTTTTCATTTGGGTATCAAAACTTAAAGGGAAATAGGAAGTCCATAATTTTAGGCGATAAAGGATTCATAAATTTGTACAGTTCTCTTGAAAGAGTTTGTATGTTTCGTTGATGAACAGTGAAAGAATTATCTCTGGTAAGCAGCTCTTCAAATGGGGCAATATCATCATTATATCCTAATCATCAGATATACATCAGTGACCAATTATCGATTGCCAAATAAAACTAATTTGGTATTTGGTTTGATAAATATAATGTAAGTAAATGGAAATCATTGTTTTTGTTATAAAACTAAGTGGGATATTGGTTCATAAGAAACTCGGTAATTACTTATCAATCAGACAAAAAGTTATTTGTTGCTTTTGTGTATATAAGGAACAAACCAAACACAACGATTTCATGTATTATTTCTAATCCAGTCCTTATTTGACGTCTTAAAACAGATTCTCCCTGACTTGTTGTCATCGAGCAAGCAATCTGTAACAATAGACAATTCATCAAAGTGTTGAATCAAATCATTTAAAGCAGACAGTGTTCTGTTAAGTGGACAAAGATCTTTGTCCTTGCTCATTGTTCTTGTTATAAAACCAAGTGGGATATTGGTTTGTAAGAAACTCATTAAGACAAAGATGTCATGCATTATTTGACGTCGTCCTGACTCGTTGTCATTAAGTACGTAATCCTGTAACAATAAAAACAGGCTATCAAGATGTCTCAAGGTGTTGAATTTAAAGGAGACAGTGTTCTCTGTTAAGAGAACAAAGATCATACTCGTTCAATTCCATCTTTAATTAACATCTATAAAGATGTTCGAGAAGCATTGACGTCATCATCTTTTTGTTAGGAGGACAAAAACTTTTCTCCGTTTTATTTCATTTTCGATTTATTTATTTATTTATTTTATCTCAATACCATGGTTACATGGATGTATATCAAAAAAAAAGAATTAATCTTTACCACAAGGATAGAAGCAAAAATTAAACTAAAAGTAAAATAATTACAACTTATACCATTTGTCACACAGAAAAATAAATAGTAATAGTAATAGTAATCTTGCTTGTTGCATCTATAATATCAATATTTTCTTGTGACATTAATTGTCCACTCATTAGGCAATAAGAAAATTAGGGCACGATAATGCAATTGAAATCGATAAAGATGTATTGACGTCACCACATTTCTTTTTCAGAAATATCTATTGTTTTTCCAAAAACCTTTCTTGAGGAATAATCAATTGTTCACAATTGTTGTGAAATATTTTCCCACTGTTAGATTTCAAACGGGTGATTACTCTGAATATTATATCTATCTTTCATATATCTTCTATTTGGTAAAAAACTAGGTGAAAAATTAGTCAGCAAAAATAAAAATATTAGTCACTTTTTGCCAACAAATTCGAAACGAAAGTTTGGATTTTCTTAGTTTTTTGAAAGAATAAAACGACAAATATTTATTTTTGGATAAAAAAAAGGTTTTGCCGGTAAAAATAATATCGGCAAAAAAATATTAGTCAGCTAGCAAACATTTGGTCACTTATTGGCGACTTATTTTTCACCGATAAGGTATCTTCTATTTGGGAAAGTTTCTTATATCTTTTAATGATCTTTTGATGTTTCTACTTTTTTGTGATTCTTATCTTATCAATTGTCTAACTTCTTTGACTTCTTTTGTAATATCTGAAAAAGATGAATATGATGATGGTGCTTGTTCGTCTAAAAGATCAAATCGTTTTTAGATTTGACTTTGGAAAAGTAAAAAAGATCAGAAAAGGGTCATTTCTAGTAATAATTACAGATAAACAATTTTAGTTAATGATGCTAATTGAACAAACTGACATTTGATAATTTTTTGTTCAACTAACTAGTAAACGATCATTAAACCTCGTAAATATTAATCAAAAGCAACAAATTGAAACCCAATTACCTGCCCCTCAAAACCAGGTATGAAAAAAATCATAAAAAATTGAATGTGTTTGAAACCAAAAGATATGTTTAATATTTCATACCCATTGTCTCGCACAAAAGTTGAGTCATCATTAATTTACTTTCAATATGGCTGCCCTATGAATAATTGATAAAGGTACAAACATTAGGGAATAATATGGTCAACCCCTATCAGTGGTACATGTATTTGGTTTAAAGAACAAACTTGATACTTTTTTGAATAGAATTTCTTTGATTTCAATCTTAATGCTCGACTACGTGGAGAATGTAGAGGAATTGTCTATTTATTCAACCTGCTATTGGTACGCGATTAGCTTGTCCCGTTTATAATCCCTATTCAGGTTATTTTAGGGTCCTGTATCTTTGGTGAAAGTGAAGGGCGCCTAAAGTGGTACCTTACTATGCAAATAAGTAATAATTCATGAGTAACATGTGCTTAACGCGGAAATGTTTTTATTTATCCATAAAAACCACTCAAAATAATCCTTTCAGACAGAAGAAGATATTTGTATTTCTACAGCTAGCCGCTAATTAGAAAATTCTTACGGCAAGGCCTGGTAAAAGTATACAGGAGTTTTTGCGAATCAACAGAAAAACGTCTTTCATCTTTCGAGTGCTTTTACCACAAATTCTTCACTATTCTCTTGGTTGTGGGACAAATAGAATGATCTTCATTCATATTTGAAAACAAATTGTGGAGAATCAAGGAGTGTTGCTCATACTATTTTTATGTATCAATGTCTTATATTTAACCGCACCACGGTTCGTTTCTTTGGTGAAGACTCACATTCGAACGCCTATTTTAACGTTATCTTTTTGCCCACCATTGACCGTTTTCAATATAATTAATAACATTTTATATTTTATCTTAACTCATTTTATTTTAGAAGAATGGGCATAACTTATTCTTCATTCTTCATGGTTATATTTCATTGTCTCTTTTGGTCATTTCTCCTACTACTGATTGACTTACATTAAATCTTAGAAATAGGGGGATAAAACTAATTCTTTGCGGTTTGCAATTAAGTAATTGAGTACCAAAGGTTAATTCGATATATTTCACCGTTCATTTTCACATTGACCGTCTTCAATGTGAAAACGTATGTTAAAAGTTTAATGTAATAATGCGTTAAACTTAGCAATTCAGCAGCATAGTTTAAATCTTCATGATTATATGTTTCTTTTAAGCCGGACACCCCAACTTTTCAGGGTTTAGTTTAACAAACTTTTGGTTCAGTTTGAGAAATTTTAGAAATTATTGCTTCCCTTACAAAAACCTTTTAATGGGTGATGCCAGGGATACAAATCCTATGCAGACACCTTTTTATACATTAATGTTTTTGTTTGCCAATAGCAATACCTAAAGCACTTTGTTGCTATGTTTGATGATTATTACCTGCAAAATACAATTTCTGTCTGATTGCAATAATTTAAGTGACGTCGTGTGCTGATTGGAAAATTAACCAACAAACTATGTACCAGTAAAAAAACAATTTAAGGGTTTGTCTTGATGTTTGTCATCAAGATTCTAATTGGTACAACTCAACGTGTCAAAACATTTTCCTGTGTTTTCATCTATTATGAATCATTAATTGAAAAACAAAATTTTATCGATGATGAACATTCTATGAAAAGCACATTAAAACGTTCGACTTAAATTGACCTTAGTTACTAAATCTATTGAGCCCAAGTACTAAGAATAATTTGAACATTGTCGGAAAATATCTGATAGATAATGTAATTAGAATTCCTTCATTTTCTTCTTCTTCTTGTTTTTTTATGCTGATCTATTTATTTATTTTTTATGTACTATTTTTTTAACTGTAAATTTTAATTCAACTGAAACACAGAAAAATCATTTCTCTGTAAAAAAACAACATTTGGTTATGTAAACACTCTCGCTTTGCTACTCAAAAATATTTCCATAACATTGAATTTTGTGTTCATGGTGTATTGAGATGAGACACAAATGACTATTCCGTCAGAAATGGACATGACCAAAAACATTAAAAACAAATCATTCCCTCCCAAATAAAAATAAATGCAAAATGAATGCATTTCAGGAATTCAAAAAGGCCTTTCAATATTCAGTAAAAACCTTCGCGAAAACATTAGTGTGTTAAGCTGAAAAATATTTTAATCAATGGAGACTATTGAATTCTTGTCGATAGAAAAGTTGAACAAAAAATTTCGTTGAAACCTTTCCAGAAGAAAAACTGATGAATGAATGTTCTCTCAGCAATTTAAAAAGCGTAAATATTCAACTGAAAAAACGTCGTTCAACATAATCTGTTAATTTGTTAAGTATAGTTGAACAGATGTTCTAGATCGTTTTACCTGGCATTCAATTCTATTTTAATTTGGCTTTTTTAAAGGAAACGGTTTTTGGTTTTTATCTACAATAGTTTCCCTAAATGCTTTTTTTCGAGCTTTTTATTGTCTGGAAAACAAAAGAGAAAATTTGTTAGAGAACTTGTTGAAAATTATACCTACTTGTCAGGTAACCAGGAAAATAAGATAAATATTCTTTACATTTCCAAGGACTCATTAATAATAATGACTAACAGGAAAATCGTTGAGAAGCAATATATTGTTCCGTTTCCTATATTGGAGTAAAATTCAGAAGTGTGCATAGAACTTTAAACTTCACACATAACTAACTACATTCAATTCATAAATGTGAATGGGTCATTACGAAAAACGAATTCTAAAACGCTTTTCACGTGTAAGGTTAGTCCCGCAAATAAGTACATGACTATTTGTTAAATTAACATTGAAAATATTTGCCGTAAAAGAACAAAAGGAGAAACTAGTTATTTAACCAACCATAGGCAATATAATAAAGAATTCAAGCAAAAATTAATAATTAACGAGGCTATTCATTATTTATCTCTCTGTTCGGTGAATTATTTAAAACAATAACAGAATGGTTATATAGATAAATTATGCGGCAGTTATAATAGTGTAAAGACTTTCATATCTCACTAGACATTTGAGCAGTACACAGTACAGTCCGCCACACAGGACGACGTCAAAATTGCTTTTTAATAACTCAACTATATTAAAGGAGAGAAATAAAAAACAACAAATACATCATCGCGTATAATTAGTCATTTAAAAAAACTATAAATAATCTGAAGTTTATTACACATACGAAAAGTAAACAACTTAGCTGAGAGCTGCTTGTAGTGAGCTATTCGTTAGTTGCAGCACGAAGGATTGGTGGTTTTAAAGGACACTTTGTTGTAAGGGTTTCAACGTGAAATAAACGTGGAAAGTATGCATCTTTTCGAGGATTCGCGTTCAGTACCACAGAGTAAAAACGACATGTTGAGAGTTATCAAAATTCGAAAGGAAAAACAGAGTGATGTTATTGGTAAGTGGAATTTATAATTTCATAATTGGTTACTTTCTTTGACGCATTTTCTCCTCTATTTTTTTTAATGTATCTACCTTTCTTCATTTTCGCGAGCATTTTCGGTTAAAAAAATGTTACTTCCACCACTATTTTCCAACTTTCTTCAATCCTATTTTGTACTATTGAAAATCAAAGTTTTTTTATTCGTCGAGAGAGATCCATTTCAAAATGATTTCACATGGATATGATAATTTCGGATCTAGACTTACTCAATTACATCTAGAAAATACCCTAATATCTGAAATATCCGAATAAACTGAATTATTACATAAAATGTTTTTTGGTGTTTTTAACTTACCGGGCCAGGAGTTTGAATAGTGAATAATTAGTATTGACTCCAATAATTTAGGGTTATTTACTTGTCCATCCATTTAGATTCTTACAGGACTTGGAAGTGCTTTAAAGTATCACATCTTTAAAACAAACTGTATTTATATACGTATCATCAAAGTAATTACAATAAATCTCAAGAGCAATTAATGTGTCATCTTTTTGCTGACAAATTTCAGCTCATTTAATGACAAAATTAAAAATGACGGAAATTGCTTTGAATTACTCTTTTATCAAACAAAATACCAAAATTAATTTTACACTTGAAAAATAGATGCAATTAGAATTGGTTTTGACCGCAAGTGCATCCGGCTTCTGGATCGATTTCGACGTGAATATTTATAATAGAAACACTGCGAGGATATCAAGAAATTGTTTTGAAAGAAATGAATGTCCTAAAAAGCAGATTCCATTTGTAAATGTTTTTCTTGAGTCTAATTTCACTAGATGTTCTTTTTCGCTATGGTAATCTACGAATGTTAATTGAAAATTTGAAATATCAATATAGAGTTGATTGTATATTTAATTAGCCTGTTTAACAGGGTGGCTAACAGCCTTTTTCTTCGTGTCAGCGAAGATATAAGTCACTGATTTTCGTGTCTCTTATCTAGCATTACTTGAACGATTGGACGATTTTCTTCTGAATATTTTAGGGAATATAAAATTTTGGGTAAATTTGGTCTTGAAATCTATCATAACATAATGTAAGCTAAAAATAACTTACTATGATACATATCAACATATCAATTATTACAAATTACTCTGGAGTCTGAAATAAGAAGTGGGTGCACATGTCGGCAAAAGTACCAAACAGGGTGTCTGGGATAAAAGAGGGAAGAGGCGCAACGGTGCACAATTTTTTCACCTAGTACAAACAAAGGTCTGGAATGAATGAAGAAGGGTTCACGATTATTTTTCTCCCAGATAATACCTAATTGACAGACCAGACGAAAAATACTTAAATCATCTCAAAAGTGAAGAAAAAGATGTGAGAAAAAAGGCTGGAAAAGGCAGGAAAAGGTGTCCACCAAGGACAAGCTAAGTCAAATACATCTCGAACGTCTCAAAATATAAAAATTGAAAACGTTTTCATATCTTGAATAGATGGATACAAAAATCATTCTCTTTCTTTCGAGAAAAGAAATCAACTAAATATAACATAACGTAAGTCTTCCCTTTATAAAAAGAAAAAGAGTGAAAAAGGTTTTTTTTATTTTCATTTCTTAGAAAGAATCGATAATTCTTTCATTTAAAAATAATACAATGGCACCTCCCACTTCGTGTGAGAATCGTTTTCTTCGTATCAGCGGCGCTGCCGTGCTCCTGTTTTTTTTTTTGCCACTCTGCTGTGTACCAAAGGAAAAACTGTTAGCACCGTTTCTTGTAACCGTCTTGAAGTCTTTATAGATTTTCTTACGAAAAAACAGTTTGATTTGAGTTTTCCATATTTTCATAGCCCAGTACTTCACGTCTTAATTTCTTACTTCAAACTTAATCCGAGTCTATGATTTTGAACGTACCCCAAAATTTATGTAACATTAGATAACCCCCACGTATTAAGACTTTTGAATAGATTTCATGTTTCAACAAATTACTTCTATCAACATTCAATCATGAAAGTTGGATCACTCCGTATATCAGTTGACAGACTAGTTATAATCGTTTAGGTTAATTAATATGAAAATTCAGTTGTGAGATGTCCTCTTGAAATATTAAATATTGTTATTCTATAGTTAAAGTTTCGAGAACCTGTCAAGTCGGCAGATGTTCTAAAGGAATATGTATGAAAGGATTAGAAATGATTTATCGAAGTTTTGCTTGTCGAGCTATTATCTGAAGAAATCCTTTTATAAAAACAAAACAAAGAGTTCTAGTGCTTGATATTTCATTATTTAATCAAATCAAGCTATGCAAAATATTTCATGATATACATTTCATGTTTTCCTTTCTGGCAGGAAATACATTTTCTTGAATTTCTTTGTGGTCAAATCGAATATTTACCATATAAGAAGTTCCATTCAAAATAAAAACAAGTGAAATGGTGAATTTTTCTTTTCAAGCTTTTTTATACTGTCTACTTTTTTCTTCTTTATTATAGAAACAAGTAAAATGGTCAAACTTTTTTCCAAACTTTTTCTACTTTTCTTTTTCTATTTTGTTAAAATTGCGTTGAATGGTTTTCTAAATAGAAATGTTTATACAAGCGTAGAAAGACCAATTCAGATATGGACATCACACTCTGTTGTAAATAAAGTCGTGTAATATGCATAAGAAAAATCGAAAACAAAGGGACAAAATTCTGCTCCACTTACAAGGGTTAGATTTTGAGAATATCATTAGAAATATATGTAGGATAGCTAAGAGACTCGGGTAAATTTTGATGCCAATTCTCGCTCTCACCCGGAAAGTCAATGCCAATTAGACTGGAGCTAGACAAATTTAATGTGATGATATTGATCATATTTCAAGACTAAAGAATACTATACGGTTCGCAAATCGAAAAAGTTATGTCAAAGAAGTATAGCATAAATCTAGCAAACATCAACCGTGATAGATCTTGGTTATTGCAATTGGACAAAATGAAATTGAAAAAATTACGCAAGCCCAAAGCGTTGGGATGAATAGGTTTTGCAATACCCATTAAGGTGTCTGTATTTATCAGACCTCGGATATCTGAATTTTAAAGATTCTCAGATTTGTTAGATTTAGATTTTAAATTGTTGAAGCAACAATCTCCGACTGAGTTTAATAGGACATCAATTGAAATAGATCTTTTGTTACGACAAGTCTTAATTACCGATGATGGGCAAAATATTTGAGTAGGCAATCTTACATCAAGTGAATGATGAGACAGATAAAACTGAATAATTGAATAATTTCTGAAATACTGATCAAAAGTATTGCATAGTCTCTTAAACAAAACATTTTACCCATTAAACTGTCTTATTGATCTCGAATAGATAGATTGTATAGTTTCGTACGTTTAACCAATTTATTTTGAAGGATCGAGCATATTGCATAACTTAACTAGTTTATCAAAATTTTGACCGTTTCTTTCAGTACGTGCAGTTTATCATATCATATTTTTCACGTCGTTAAGTGCAGTTGAGAAAAAAATCAATAGTTTCGCTTTTCAGTACGAAAAACTTTTCTACGCAAATTTCTGAATTTATTCCTTTTAGTAGGGGCGTGGCCAGCTGAAACAAGGCCCGATATGTTACCTACGAATCCTAAATATCTCGAGAAATAGGAAAGATATAAACTTGAAATTTTACACACATAATCTCAGTTCTAGTTAGGGATTGCACTTAAAATAACTTTTTTAAGCGAATTATTTTAATTTTCATTTAAACATTGACCACCTAAAACTCTAATGGATGTGCCACCAATTGCGAGAATTGTCCAGATCCTCCCTATCCTTCTAAAAGGATTGAAAGATTGTGTTTTAATCCCGGGTTTAAGAAATTTTCCTCTCGCGCGAATTTACCTTAGAATTGACCCCCGGGCAAATCCCCCCTAGAATTGACCCGGGCAAGTTCCCCCTGGAATTGACTCTCGGGCAATATTCCCTCGGGAATTGACCCCCGGACAATATTCCCCCGGGAATTGACCCCCGAGCAATATCCTCCCGGAAATCAACTTAAGTCCCTAACCAAACTTTAGACAGTCTCGACAATACCAATCAAAAAGATATAATCTTAGAAATTAAATATAAGCTGGAAGAACCAAAGATTTATGGTATACGTCCATGGCGTTCTCTACTACAGACAATACAGGCCTTTTAACCATACCCGAAATCCAGTTTTCGATTCTCTGACTGGGGCTGACTTTTTATATTTTATGGAGACTATAGGCCAGCCTTTAAAATGTTTGTTTCCTGTAAGGGACGATAAACATATGACGACGTCCAGTTGGACGCCATATGTTTATGGTCCCTAACCCAACCTGAACTCCGGGAGTCGGATCGGTCGGTCGGTCGGGAAAAAATATTTATTGAATAGATATGGATATTATTGAATGAAAATATGATAATTGAATGGAAATTTTCATTATCAGATATTGAACGAAAACTTAGTTATTGATTAGATATGATCATTATTAAATGAAAATATAATGATTGAATGCAAAAAATATCATTAAATAAATATATGATAATTGGAAGAAAACTAAGTTATTGGATAAAGTTGAATATAATTGAATAAAAAAGTGTGATATTGAATAAATATACGTAATTTTAAATAAATATATCGATTTTTTGATATAATTTTTAAAAATTAAATAAGTATTTAGATAATTGAATGTAAAAATAATAAAAATTGAATTTTGCTACAAAAAGCCAGCCATAAAAATAGGCAGATGTGTAGAAGTTATAAAGCAAAAACCTTTCCTAAGTGCATTGGAATTTAATTACCTACAATGGAAGAGATTGCATTATATCTCAGGTATAATATGGAAAAAAAGAAAGATACAACAAAGTGCATTAAGAGACATTTCTTCCAACTAGACGATATAATAGAAGACCTCCTTTGTTTACGAGAAGGGGTAGTTGTAATGCGAAGAAGATTTGTCACCAACCATGGATGTTCCAACTACAAAGATATCCAGGTAGAACATGGTAGTTGATATGTTTTGTGAAGCAGTTGGTATTATGATCAAGAGAACAATGGAGCTGCATGACTTCAGAATAGATAGTGAAATTTATCGACAAAGTAAAGGTGGAGCTATAGGAATGGAATGGTGTCGGATATTTATTTGTGTGAGTGGGACATATAATTGATAGCACGCATGGAAACAGAAATGATTCATGTGGAACTGTATAAAAGTCAATATGGTTGTGGACGTGAAAGCTGAGTTTGATGAAAGTCAAAAGTATGCAGATCAAAAAGCAATGTTGAAGGTCAAATCAATAGCCGACACAATTGATCCTTGCTTAAGTCACTACTGATTGCTGTAGCAACTATAAGAGCGAAAAACTCACAATACTAGACCTACAAATATGGATTGGAATAGATGAAGAAAGCAACGATAATATTTTGTACCAGCACTATTTGAAGGATGTTGCAACTAGGTCAACAATACATTACAGGTCATCACATAGTATTGCAATGAAGAAGAATATCATGATAAATGAAATGATGCGGATCATCAGACATAATAGTGAGGAAAGAGTGGGTTGATGTAGATGATCAACTGTCTTATTTTATGTTAAGAATGAAATTTTCTAGGTTCCCAGTCGAGACAACAGAAGAAATATTTAAGGATGTCATGGTGAGATACAAGAGAAATATGACGAGACTCAAGAGACGATTTGATAGTGTCCTCTTTGTTCAAGCCCTCCAAAATCTGGACTAAGTCGAAGGATTCGAGCTGTTACTAGGAGGATTGGTTTAAAACTTAAATCTGTTGAGAAAGCTGGTACGACCATCACAAGTCTGCTGTAGAAAAGTAATCCATTCGGAATCGTGAAGTGTAATAATAATAATAATGATTCATGCTACATATGTCACCAAAATCGTGGTGTAGATTGCAGAGAGCGAGGCTGCGTCTATGAATATGTGTGTAGTGAGTGCAATAGAAAGTACCGTGGACAGAATGGTAGGAGTGTGAGTGAACGCGATAAAGAACATATGGTTGCCTGGAACGAGAAGAACGACGAAAACACTCTTCAAAGACATGCAAATATATATCATCATGGTGAAAGATTCCCATTTAAATTCAATCTATTGGAAAAATGCTACGGAAGACCTAGTATAAGATTAATAACAGAAGCTGTACTGATTGATGAACTTACTCCAAACGAGACAATGAATAACAAGTCTGAGTGGTCATATACAAATCTAAGTAAAGTGCAAGTGCTATAATAATTTATGTTGTATATATATATATATATATATATATATAGGCAGTGTAAGGGATAATTACAGATAATGATACGGGAATAATACAGAAATGATTGAATATATATATAAGTCACTAATTTCTGCAGGGGATACCTATTATTGAGTATTATTTCAGCTATTAAATTTCTTGCGGGATTTTTGGGACATCTATGGGATTTATCCGATAAGTGAGTTTTTCTTTGAGTGATGTACCCTTTGACCGAAACATGCAACATAAAAGATTTAATGCACCACAATGGAACATTATGGTGGACATAATTTTAGTCATTTATTCAATTAAATTATGGGGATTCAGGAGGAATCGAACCTGGAAACGAACGTGGTTGCGAAACATTTAACTAAACCACTCAGCCAATGCAAAAAATCTACGTTCCATAGCTTAATGAGTACATTTTGTTTTTTAACACGACATAAATAAGCATATCAAGGCTTTAGATAGGGCAATTGTTTGATATCCCAGTACACGCAGTACTAGTGGCCATCCTGCACATGGTGATTGTAACATAAAGAAGCTTTCAACTACAATCATAATCGATTTTGACACCCGGTTTAAGATTTATAGTAAATTCAGCGCTTTAAAAAATCTTCAATTGTCAACAAAATAGAAACTCGTTTCGCAGTTCTGTCTGCATGAATTTGTAAATGCTAACAATGAACTATAACACAATTTTAATGCATGATAATTTTAATGGTGATTGATTCGTCAATCAATATGTTTCAAATTTAAAAACAAATCCTCCTATAGTCCTATTGGAGGGAAGAAAAGAACACGATGAAATGTTTGCTAAAAGCTCTACTCAGACAAATTACAGTAAAAAGTAAAAATAAAGTCATTTGACTTTAAAACATAATATTAATATATACAAATAGTTTTTAAAATCTCCTTTTGTGTACTGTCATACCAAATTAATATAGGAGATAAATAGGAGATAAATTTTCTGTTTGGTTGGTAAGAATCTGATTGGTTCATTTGGAAGTTACAAGTTTTAACAGAAATCAAATGATGCCACATTGAATTGAAGCAATCAGAAAATGTAACTTTCAACAAATTAAAACCTTTTATTTGAAGACAACTCCTTAGGAATCACCTCAAAAGTTTGTCTAATGAAGACTTTTTGATTCATTAAATATTACATTATAAATATTCTGGTTGGTTCATTCAAAAAGGATATCATCATTTTTGACATTAAGAAAATAAAAAAATGGAAAACTATCAGGTTCTTCATGATGTAATATTCAACCTATCAATAGTCTAGATTAGACAAACTTTTGAGTTTCAACCAAGATGATCCTTTATGTTAGATAATGCTATTCATAAAATAAATTTCAATAGTTCAAGATGATAGCAAAGCAACTTTCTCCGTCGCTATAGTTCTTCCAATTTTTCTCGTATCGTTGAAGCTTCATGTCGAAATTCTTCAATTTTCTGCTCCAAATGTTTTTTCTAAAACCAAAATACCAATTTTAAAACATATATAAGACAACGGAATTCTATAGAAATCACTCTTAATGAGAATTGTCAGTGTACTACTCTCTGGTCTCTAATAATTGCCTCCCCCACACACACTTTTTTTCCAACCAGGACATTTTAATTCAACTTATAATGGTAATTTCGTTAAATTTATGCAAAGATACCCTAAATTCATTATTTATTCTTTTTAACCATCCCTCCCCCTGGCCCATTTATAAGACACCAGATAATAAGCATCAGGTGTATCTGGATATAAAGGAAATCTGTCATGGCAGTTCAATCAATGTGGTTGGGGCTTTGGATTGTCTGCGTTTCTTGTTGATCTTTTACTGTGATTAGAATTTGCAAAATAAAACAAAAACAAAATATTCAAAATATTCTATCTTGGAATCAATAACAGAAAAATGCAAGAATTTATAAAATCTTGGATACAAAATGAGTTCTACCAATATAAAGGTTCTACCAATATAAAGGTTCTACCAATATAAAGGTTCGCCCACAAGTTCCATTGACCTTGTTCAGCTTTATTCACAAGAGAACAAACTGGAACTTTTGAAAGGGACCTTAATTAGAGTGCATTGTCTAGACATAGTTTCTAACATAGTTTCTAACATAGTTCCAACAAGTCCAAAATGTCAGTTAGGGGCTTAACGTTGAGAAAGGGGGAGACAGCACTTAGGGGGGTTCTTCTGATGA
>JAUKPT010001488.1:0-15191 GCA_032273505.1 Nanomia bijuga
GCTTTTTTTTTTTTTGGGGGCGGGAGGGGGGCTCCAATGCTCATGCGTATGCTTTTTCGTACGCCTGTCATGATTTGGGAAATACAGATTCTTATTGAAATGCAGATGGTTATAAATGCAATTTTATGTTTCATTTCGAAGGCGCCCACGAAAAACAATAAATTTTACATTAATTCGTTAATTTTTCCTCTTCTTTTTACGTGAAAAGTTCTGAATAGTATTCGTCTGTTTATTCGTTGTTGCTTTCTTGCATTATGTCCATATTTATCCTCATTTGATCAAGAAGGCATAGTTTTCTCGGAATATTTATCAACCAGGGAGCCCTTTTTTCTTAAAACTGCAAAATATTTAATCCGTATGCATGTATGGGGAGGGAGGGAGGTTAATGCGCGAAATGTACGGTTGCGTCTTCTTGGTATAGCAAAACCTATATTTGCGATTTTTACGCGAATTTTTGAACTTCTTTTCCGTCTTCACTTAGAAAGTATTCTTCTTCACAATACCCACAATTTAAAGTTTGACTGAAATCTTCCGATTTATCGCAGTTTCTAAAATGAGTGTCTAGACTTTCCGAACAGACTTTAGGCGAGTCCTCTCGTGAATCTGTAAATAAACCCGATTTCCATTTAGAACTGCAGTTGTGTATCATCATGTGTAGAACACTTTTTAGAATAATTCATGCTACCGTTTGACTAACCGGTAAAAGAATTACTTTAGTGATTTAAACCCACTCCCGAAAAGGTTAAACCGTTAGACCGTTTAAAACACACTTGGCGACGAGCTTTTATGGTACAACAAGTAAACTTTGTATTGGATGGGAGCATCGCCAGCTTAAGACTTTAAGTTGGCCACGATGGGAGGTAAAAACATGTAGATAACCTTTTAACAAGAAATCAAATCCAGTTGCATTGTCCAAAGAGTTTTTTAGTTACATAGTCCTAATTGGTTTAGTGCTCATTAACTATTGATCAGAATATCATTGAATATATTTTCCGGTTGCATTGTCTTAAGAGTTTTCCAGTTACACAGTCTTATTTCGTTCAGTGATGAAAATGCTTGTAAATCTTGTAAATGTTTGCTGACTAGGCGAAAGCCAACGATCTCATTAGAACGTGGTGGCAACCGTGGGCTGTCAATTATGACATAAAGGCTCGTTCACACTTAGAGGCTTGATTGAAGCTATCAGATTACACAATATTTTTATATAAGCAATTTTGTTTTAGCTGCTTTATAAGCAACAGTACTCACATTTGAAAAAAAAATAGGCATCATCTCAAAATATTCAATATCATAAAAATTTTAAATTGTGACATTTTTTAATGAACCAATCGAAATCTTGGTGATGTAATATCAAACCGATCAATAGTATAAATGAAACAAAGTTTTGAGCAGAACATAATAATAATAATTTTGTTTCATTCCTTTTTTTAAATTCAAAATCTTTTCAGTTGTTATCTTTTTTTTTTGTATTATGTTACAGTGTATTTTTCGAGTTATTCATTACATGTGTGCCTGGAGTTGATATTTTATTTTCGGATGAAGTCATTTATAAGGCCTCGAGAACTGGATCATTTCCACGATTTCCTGCACACAACCGAAGTAAAACATTCTTATAATCCCCGGATGTATCATCATTTATAAACGCGTTAAGCATTTTCCCGTATTTTTTCTCAAACGCCATTTTAATTTGAACCATATCGACTTCACTGCGGCTCACCATGACTCGTATAAGCGTTTCATCATCCGTTCCAACACTTTTAGTCGTCACATACAACCGTTCCGCAAAATACAATGCTCTATTTTTCGCACATTTCACTATTGATAACATGCCGTCTCTTAAATGTGGTAACACCTCATTCTTGATAGTGTCTTCTAAGGTACGTTGTGATAACACATCAAACTCATCGAACACGGCTTTCAAGTGTGGAAAGCTGCGCGTGGATAATATCACATCAAAACGAGACTCGTCGCTCATCCATTGCGCAACACCCATTGTGTATAGATCGTATGCGTCTTTGTAGACTTGGAGCTGATCGATGGGTTGATTCTCTTCGCGATGTCCTTGTATCAACGTAAACAGTAAGCGGCGAAACGGTCCTGACGTATCATCGTATATATCCTTTTGGATATTACTGTTATACATACGTAGGTAAGCTTTACGTAGATCGATTATTTCTATATTTGATCGTGTGGCTAGAATTTCAATTAGGCACTCCTCGTCAGTACCAATTCCTACGATAGCGTTGCGACATTGATAAGCGTCATAATCCGCCGGTGACATTAGAAGTTCAAGTAAGACTCGCTCATAATTCCCACATAACTTGCTTTTTAGTTCTTTGTTTAAGTCTTCTCCAAATTTCGATGTGAAATGTACTTTTATCATTTGTCTTTGTGGATTCGATCTTCCAGTGATAATAGAAGATATTGTCTTTTTATCAGTACCAAATCCACTGATAGCTTCCTTTAATAGCTTGCAGTCTATTTCTGGGTTGAAGTATTCAACATCGTTAACTGTGCCTTGTGTTTCTAAGCCAAACCCATGCGCCCCAATAGCTAGGAAGGCGTCTCTTGCAGTCGTATCCATCGTAATCAAATTTTCCAAAACAAAAACAAGAAAGTTTTCTCGTTTGTAATATATCATATTAAAATAACAACATTTTGTTTGCACCTATTTTCATTTTTGCAGTTGAAAAATTATCGATAATTATGTATCATTATTAGTATTAAGTGTTGATGAAAAATTGATAGACAATTGTTATTATTGTTTTGTAATGTTTATCATTGATACATATGATTGGCGATAGCAGTTGCAACATTCTCAATGGTACAGTAGGCTCAACAGTAAGACACTAAAGAATAAAGCTCGAAAAACCTTGGCTAGTTTAGATTATTGAATAGTTTCGTTTTAAAAAGTATCGGGACTCCAATGAACCAATTAGTTTTCTTCATAATGTAATATTTAACCTAACAATCAGTCTAATAAGACAAACCATCGAGACAATCCCTTACCTTTCCATTAACTTTCGTCACTCTTCTTATTTTGCAAAAGTACTCATCTTTCATCTGTTCCATGGGAAAATCAAATAATTGTCAAACTCTATTCTACAAGTCTTTCAATTGAGAAACGTTAGCAGTTAGTTTATTCAATTTTAGTCAGTTGACAACATAATTTGGAAAATTGGTTAAATCAAAGTTTTGGAAACAATGATATGATAAGTATGATTTATACCGTGTTATTAAGGATTCATCAGAAACGAGTGTGTATCCCGATTTTTTAACATAATTTCCAAAAAGAAAAAAATCAATTAAAGTTTAATAATCAGGGCTAGTTGTAAGGAAATGGAGGTCCCGATAAGGCTGTTCGGCAGTGATCGTTTTTGCCCGATCAAAGTCAATTTAGACCGATCAAGTTGATCGTCAGAATCCAGTTTTCTCCCATTAATTAAAACTGTGTAAATTTTGACTTCCTCCCATCCAAGCGAGATTGACAATTTGTAAAGGGTCATCAAGTGTTTTATTATGCTTGCGCCAGAAAGCGTCAGAAAATGGTATCTGTGCGCCACTTAGCCAAAAATGTGCTTGTCTGATCTTGATCTCCGTCAAATACAACATGGATTCCACAGTGGGGAGTGTTTGTAATTCTAACGAGGCTTGGTTTAAATCATCCTTGAGGCAGGAATTGCCTGAAATACCGAGGATGTATTCAAAAAAATGAGTACTGTTTTATTTTTAAAAGAAAGATTTGCTTCAGAAAAATTGCGATAAAACATACTACACAAACTAATGCTTGTTTATTTTCTACCATCATTAAAACCTGATTAAAATTCTCTCATTCTTCTATAATTTATTCAATAGATACGCCATTTATAATTTATCTGTTGTCTTCTGTTTTGTTTACCTTTCTCACGTG
The DNA here is from genome assembly GCA_032273505.1 of Nanomia bijuga. Classification (NCBI taxonomy): domain Eukaryota; kingdom Metazoa; phylum Cnidaria; class Hydrozoa; order Siphonophorae; family Agalmatidae; genus Nanomia; species Nanomia bijuga. Next base: position 3,911 of record JAUKPT010001488.1, read on the forward strand.
ACATGGATACAACAAACACGGCTAAACAACAAAACATAATGAAGATGAAGATAGCATTCCCCTTTTTACTTGAAAAATATTTAATGTGGGTAGTATTTTTATGTTTTCATTGAAGTAAACAATGATTAATTCATTTTGTTTTTATGGTACTTATACTTTGATAATGAGTCGTATAAAGCTCTCCAGATATACAAAAAACATTGTTCGAGTGAGTTCTATGACGGCATTTGATTGCTACACAGCATGTTTTCTGCCGTTCAAACTAGTTTTAACTTGTTTTGAGCAGTTGGGAAAAGTCTGAGCTGGATTTGGATCAGTTTAAACCTGTTTTGGCTGGAGATTCTTTATGAGTGCTTTGTGCAAACTTCGTATTGCATTAAACCTTTGTTGCGTCGTTCTGTGTATCTTTTTCTTAGTTGTGCTGTTCATAGTTTAAACTTGTTCGAACTAGATCACACTAGATAAAACTTGATTGAAATCTCTAATTCAAATTCGACTTGTGGCAACTTTAAACTTGATTTGATTAAACTAGAACGTTCACTGAAACTCAAAATGTTCACAACAGCTCACCATATCTTGAACACCAAGTTTGGCGTTGATTTGTTTACGTGTGAAGATGCTGTTCAAAATGCAGCGAAAGGCGTCCAACGCGGTACCCATAGAATCCAATCAACAAGCGCATCAACGAACGGAACAATACGTGCTTCAAAGAACTTTGACCCGACTGCCGATTGCGAAATTTTGAGAAAAGCGATGAAGCGTGTGGTTGTTAACGAAGATGAAATCACATCAGTTCTTGCTTGTCGATCCAACCGGCAACGACAGATCATCAAAACGCATTACGTATCTATGTTTGGGAAAAGCTTAACGAAAGATCTAAAGAAGAATTTAAAAGGCAATTACAGGCGTGGAATTCTTGGATTGATAATGCATCCTAATGAATATGATGCATTTCAATGCAACGAAGCACTGACCGGTTTGGGTACGGATGGAATTTGCCTTATTGAAATCTTTTCGTCACGCTCAAATGCTGATATAATTGCACTTGACAAAGAATATAAAGAAATATATAAGCGAGACTTAGAAGATGAAATTTATGGAGGTATATCTGGATATTTCAGAAAGTTACTTGTTGCTCTTCTGCAAGGACAACGTCAAGAAAAAGAAAAAGAAGATGAAACACGAGCAGATCAAGACGCGCAGGCGCTATATATGGCGGGAGAGTCGCGTTGTTGGGGAGTCGATGAATCGCGTTTTAATGTCATACTGGCCACACGCGGGTACGCGCAGTTGAGACTCGTGTTCGAATCATACGAAAAACTGTCAAAAGGAAGCATAGAAGACGCTATTAAGAATAAAGTTGCAGGTGACTTGAAAGAGTGCATGCTAGCAATTGTGAAATGCGTGAAAAATAAACCGGGATTTTTCGCAGAACAGTTGTATACTTCAATGAAAGGTCTGGGAACAGATGACAGAACGTTGATTCGTATATTGATTAGTCGAAGTGAAATTGATTTGATACAGATCATGGAGGAATTTGAGAATAAGTACAGGAAGAAGTTGATCGATTTCATACACGATGATACGTCAGGTGGATATAGAAAACTTCTAATGCAAATGTGTCTTGGTAATTATAGGAAAGATAAACGTGTTGTTACCAAATAATACAGAAAGAATTAGTTGATATCAATTATAAATGCAAACCATTTAGTTTCCACTACTAGAACGGGGTGTACACTATAAAAACTCACAGAGCACTATGTGGAAATTTTAAGAAAACGAAGCCCCTGCTTCATTATGTATATTAATGGTTATTTTGCTAAAGTTGTAACCATTCATTAGGTCATTCACCTACGCCAAGTCTTATCTGTTGCTACGCCTTTTACTTAGAGTTTAATAATAAAATTTACGATTTTTGATTTGTCCATAAAGGAGTCTGTCCGATTCACGCTTAGATATATACGTGATTTAACTCAAAAACAGAAGGTTTCCATGTCAAAAAACATCACATTGCGTTGCAAAGCCTCGAAACGTAAAACGTGAAACCATAAATATAGTTGTGATACGGCATAGTAATAAAATATTAATACAAAATTTTTTCAGGATTTAAGGTCCATACTAGTGTGCGAATTTGAAAGTTATAGTGTGAAGGCTAAATAATTAACATTTTTCATCTTCATTTGTTTTCATTTGCATCAATTATTATCACTTACTTTTTTGGGTAAAATTCAATTAGAGATTTATCCCCTCTAAAAACCAAAATAATATTGAACAATAAGACTATAAAAGCCTGTATGTAAATATAGTCTCCAAGCAAACATTTCTAGTATAGATTTTTTTCTGTTTTGAAATGCTTGATTTGAACTACCTTGGAGGAGTAACACTAGTTAAAGAAAAAGTTAAAGTTAAAGAAAAACAGAAATAAAACACTGATTTGAGATCAGTGGCAAGAATATATTCTATCAGTGCCAATTGACACATCAAACAGAAAGGAAGGTATAAATGACTTGACAGGCACCCAGGAGCGCTGTGTCGGCGAGAATTTTACAGGTCCAAAATAATTGAAAATACGTCATTTATAAAAACGATTATCAGGAGGCGTACCGGTCCGGTAAACTAAAGGGCCGCTATCTGGAGGCACTATTGTAAACAATAAATCTAAACATGTGCATTTTGCCTTTATTTCAACAAGAAGAAAATAATTTTACTGTATACAAATTATCGTCAGATTTACTGCGTGATTGATTGAAAATAAACTGATTTGTTCACTTGTAGTTAATTCTAACCGTTCCCTGATGCAAAATCCTTTCAAACACGGAAAAAATTCAAACTCCTTGTATGATGTGGAAAAAATACCCCTTTAATCTTAGATAATTCTAAAAGCTCATTCTTCACCCTTTTAATCGATTTAAAAAGTAATTAAAGTCAACTTTTGCCTCAATATAGAACAAATTATGAAAATTCCGAATGAAATTGCCAGTTTTTATAAAGGCTTGTTTTGCTTTGCTTTTCGAGTTAGTTAACATGATTCTACTTTGCACCGCCGGACTATTTATTAGTGATCATTCCGATGTCGGTAAAACCACCGAGCAATGTTAAGAAGACAATCGGCGTCGGTTTCAACACGTGACAATGAATGGCAATCGTCAGGATACAGAATCATTTCAACAGTCTTCTTGTTCGCTTTCATCAATCGGAATAAGTGTTTGCTTTGTGTGCATGAGATGCGGGCATCCTTCTCCCCAACACACAATAACAACGGGCTCTTGATGCTCGTTAAATGCGTGATCGGTGACTTAGATAACATTGATGCAAACGCTACATGAGAAGGGACGTCACTTGGCAAGTAATCCAATCCGCATTCAACGTAATTCCAATCAGGAATATCAGAAGCAATAGACTTGGAGCAAATCTCGACAGAAGGGTTTCTGACGAATGCAGCTTGGTAGAAATCCGGATATTGTCCAATCAAATGTAATGTAAGAAATCCGCCGTGTGAACCTCCGCCAATGAAAATATTGTTCTTATCGATCAAATCTTTTTTTAAATCAAGAAATGCGTTCACGGTGTCTTGAACGTCTTTGACATCTTGTGTGCCAATATTTCCAGGTAGCGATTGCAGTGATTCATTCGTAAAACCTATCGAACCACGATAGTTCACCAATAAAACTACATAACCTAGATGAAAGAAAAATCTTGCATTCCGGTTAAAGTCGTCTGTAAATAAACTATGAGGTCCACCATGTATATATACCAACATGGGGTATTTCTGTGTCATCCCGGTTGCACCTCCTTTTTGTATAACATAAAATGACGTTATTCCATGTTGGTCGATCATACCTTTTGACTCCATATCTATTAGCTCATTTTCCGCGACTGTAACAGACTCTATCTTTACTTTTATATTGGTTAGGTCATTACAGTTGATGATCATTAATGCATTTTCTCTTGAACCTAACTTCATAAAACTGCCCAGTATGATGTTTTCAAACACACATAATAAAGACGAGCATTCTGTCTTAAAAAGCAATTTACCAGTTTCAGTATTGACGATACAAAGATTGTTTCGTCCATTGCAAATGACTGGAAGGACAACATGTACGTTGTCACCTAACCAGTAATTGTAGTGTATACTCGAACCCTTGACAAATAACGGAAAGGACTTATCTTCATCAGTCAATTGATTACACACTGTATGCAGCTGATGCTTGAGAATATCGTATATCATAAGCTGGTATGATCCCATATGTGTATCTCCGTTCTTTTTAAGCTGGCGTTGAAGGAATGCACATTTTGTGATGTTTTTGTTGAATTGAGGATGACAGTTTGATATTGGTTCTTCAGACTTCAGTGTTATTTCCTTTGCTTTAGTTTCCTTATCATTCAGATCCAAATGATAAACTCTACTTTGTCGATTTTCACAGTACATTGCACCCATGCGAAACGGACTTGTATGTAACCCAACAAAAACAAGGCCATTGTTTGGTCCGAAAGTAGGATTTAATGGACATATATCATCGGGAATCGCTTCGACGATTTCAACTGTTTTGTCTGAAATTGTTAAAACACACATGACTGTGTTTGTAACATCCGTGAGTTGTTCTCCCCAACCTTCTTCGTACAAATACTTAAAGCCTCGCTCTTTATTTTCATCAAATGTCTTTTCAAAGAAACCCAAAGATTTCTCTCTCTTCTTCTCCGCAATATAAACAATCTTATCTCCATCATGTGACCACAACAAGCTTCCAAAAACAACATCTGAATGAACCTTTCCATGCTTCTCTAATGATGTTAGATTTATCACTTTTAATCTTAGCGCGTTAGACCACAGTTCAAATACATACTCAACTTTTTTTGTAGTTTCATCAACATGTTTTTTGATCACAGCTTTTTGCTTCAAAGATGGTGAACGAGCTTCGAGTAAGACACTTTCAGTAGGAATGACTGTTGGGATTTTCTCTAATTGTTGTTTTGTCGCGTCATATTTGTAAAGCATGCAGTACACATCTCGTTTGTTGAGTTCATAGTTGTTCTGCTTCCATTTTGTTTCAATAATAAATTCGTTCTGCTTGTTTACAGTACATACTGCTGCATGACTAATAGTAGGAAGATTTGATTCTTGAAATTTTTCTACAGCATTCTTCATAAATACATATTCAGGTATATCACTTTGTCCATACTCCATACTCTAAAATATAATTTAATTTGTTATAAAACATTTAATTTTACGTATTGAATGATGAATTTATAGTCTATACAAAAAGTGTAGACAGTGATTTGTGTATAACAATGTGTATAACTTCTTCAATTTTTATTCGTTCAAGCTAATCTTCACGCATATTGTAGCTATTGACGAGCACTTGCGGTCAAAAAATTAAAAAAAAAGATAATTCTTTATTTCGAATAAAATTCGTAACATTTTAATTTCACCTTAATAAACTATCTTAGATGATTTAGCTTCATTCGTCATGAAGTATCTTTTGTAACTCCTAGTCGAGCCGAAATATGACGATTTTTGATGCATTTAGGGCTTATTTTGGTTTCACTAGGGGTAACAAAGCATACCGTAACTTCGTGACAAATGGAGCTAAAATAGAAATGAATACATTTTTGAGATCAACAGATCAACTGAAAAAGTTATACGCATTTCAAAAACCGAATCACTCTCTACACTTTTCTGTACAGAGTATTATAAAATACCAACAATTTTTTAATTTTTAGATTTAGCATTTCATCAATGTAACTTGTTTTAAAGTTAAGTCTTTTCGCATATAGATAGTAGGTAGGTCATCCTACTTTGTAAACTGATCTTTCTTCTAATAACCCCTTATTTCATGCATGTAATAATTACAGTAATTTACTGTAGAATTATACGAAAGCAACTTTCGTTCTAATGGCAATAATGTCAATTAATACAGTTTATTTGTACATTTCTAATGTGTTTTCCAATGTCTCTTATTTCAATAAAAAGTCTGAAGATGTACAAAAAGCTAATCTGAAATGAACTACATTTTTTCCATATTTTTTTCTCTTTCACCAATTGCATTATATACTTATCAGCACTTAAACGTTGTCTGATATAATTTCACTACATCCAAAACACGGTATACTTAACTCTGTGAGAAATCATCAAATGTACATCTTTAAAAAATTGAATTAATTTTTATTTGTCATGACTAGAGTATGTTTAGATTTTGAGTTCATCAGTTCTATTTTAAGAAGAAACACAATTATCATAATAATAGAAATATATCTTTTATAAATTGTTAAACAAACAACGACTTTCGACATGAACATAGACAATGTTATAATTTATGATGTTGTTAAACACAGAGGAAGGGGTAGATTAAAAAATACAGGCACGCTTTTGGTAGCTTTTGATTTTAGTGCTGCTCGTTATTTTCTTAAAAATAAATCACCAAATATAGCTGATTAATGTACCTCTATCTATTCCTACTACCACAGGGTGGGGGGTAAAAATGACCCATATCTGAACGCATTTTGATGTCTATTTGTAACTTTCTGACTTTTCTAACTTTTCGTTAGCCTTCAGAATCTTTTTTTAGTGGATACACCTATGACACTTGCTATGACGTCAATATCATCATAAACAATAAAAAAAATCGTTTACGCCTATTAAAGAGATATACGCGTTATTCAATGAGCATACGTTGTGCATTTGATAGGGGAATGGCGTATCGATGTCGATGTCGCGTAATGTTGCATTGTGCTGTTATCCGTGTGAGCAAATATTGCGACTCATTAATTACCCTGTGGAATGTATTTAATATTTCGTTATAACGTATCCTTTGTAACATTACGAGTTATCAAGTCATCAAATTCTCTCTGGTGAATAGTTATAAGCACGAAATTTGTTTACTTAGACTTTATGACACAATGCCATATCATTGCATGATATGTAAAACATGAGTAATCACATCAAATCAGGCTAAAATTATGGTATTTTGGGGTGAAAAATGGTTGAAATACCCCGATTTTGGCCGGAAGCATATATATATTTTTTTTTTGGCATTACATTTTCATATAATGTTTTACATGCGACAGTTTTTTAAGGAGACATTTTCGAACTATAACGGCATGGCGCCATCAAATTTCACCTTTCATGACACACAAATGTACCACAGATATAGGAGAAAGGGTAAAATGTTTGGGTCATTTAAGCGGAGTTTTGGCCGGAAACCCCAATTTATTTCTATTATCAGATGTGGAATGATGCAATGATTACAATTACCTTAAGGTCGTCCATGAGCTACACAATATAATATTTTGCTGATTAAAAAACATGTCATTACATCCTTATAGTTTAACTGCTCTTTCGAGGCGTCCAAACAAGAAAATAATAGTAATTATAATTGTATTCATAAATGTAGAGTTTTTAGCCAAGACTAATCACATTTAAATGATTATTATTCTCGAAATAATTCTCTTTAATTACGATAAGAATTATCTATTGTCAAAGTAAACTGCGAATCCAATACTTTTCGAAGTATACAATAATACAGTATTTTGTCTTACAAGAAAATTGTATGACATCAAAATTGTTTAATAGTTCATTGATAGCATGAACAACTTCATGCATACAGATCAACTACGAGTTGCTATTTTGTTGACAATTGAACAGCGCTGAATTCATTATAAATCTTAAACCGGGGGTCGAAATCGATTATGATTGGAGTAGAAAGCTTCTTTATTTTCTTTTTGAATGCCGTGTCACACACCTTTTTTTCTGTTAGTACGCATATAAGAATTAAAATCAGTCATGGATTTTTCTTCAGTAATCGATTATATGTTATAAATAATTAATAAAATAATTGATTCCTAATTAACCTTGTGTTAGGTTGCTGCTCAAACAGCACATTTGTGCTGCGAGTCATTTTGACACCCCCTCCCCCAACCTAACCAGCTGGTGATATTTCTGAAGTTGCTTTTAATTTTGTCGTTGCAATTTCCAATCTTTTTAATTCATTTATATCGTCATGTATTTTATTATATGGCAATAAACATCTTTATTCTCCATCGTAAGTATTCTTTTTAAACTATATAACTACGAAATTAAAAATAAACAACTAAACACTACTATAAAATTTACAACCAAATCAATATATGATAAAGAACAAAGGAAATATATGTAGAGTACATATAGTAGGTATTGTCTTGGTATCGGATCATCAAAGTTTTTTGTTGTTTGCCAGCTTACTAGCGAAAAATAAATCTGTCTTTACTATCTGCTGCTGTAGAATTGAAATTTGGATAGAAATTATTTTTTGGAATACTTTATTTTTCTTATTAATTCTTGCACACAATAAGTATTTCATCATCAAAACATTTGGTCATTTTCTGCCGAAAAGAGGGCTGCATATGTTCGTTTTAGGGAGTTCTTAACTATATTAGGCAGGAAAATAAGCATAACCATCTGGGAAATTTTGTCAAAGCAACCAAAATTTCAGGGATTTTTCATATACATGTTCTCTATCGATTTTTTAAGGGGACATTTTTCTAATTGACCGGAAACTCATTAATTATTCATGAACCATAATTAACCCTAATTATTCTTTAAATTGCTCAAAATTGAGTACGTAGGATGTATCAAGCTGTGCTTAATTTTGCTTATCAACGTGTTAGATTGTTTTATCTGAGTGCATACAGTGTTAATTAATTCCTCCTCATTAATTACTCACGCTAGTTAATTATAACTAATTATTTTTGCAAAAAAAAGTATACTAATGATACACCGTTAGAAAGGAAATTTAATGCTGATTATTATCTAAAAAAGAAAATAGTGTTAAAACGACTCAGAAGGGTGTTAATACTTTTCTTTAAACCAGTGATATTTAAATCTGCTTATATGTATTTTATTGCAGAATACAGAAAATAAGTGCTATTAAGAATTTTAAACATTATTTCAACATAAGAATTCATTTTTCTATATATGTCATGGCAAGGCGAACGGCTTAAATTTACAAAACACAGTTGAAAAAATCCAACCGAAACTTAAACTTAATCTTATTCATGGTTTTGATATAAATAACAAAAGACAACTCACAAAAAATGTTAAATGAAAATATCAAACATTAGAAAAAATGCATATACTAAGAACATAAATTTCCCCACCCAAAAAGACTTGTCCCTAAAAAATAATTGTCCTAAAAAGAACTAGGCAGGAGGAAAAAATTAGAGAATGAAAGTTACATGAGCCCCTTATACACTAACGATTATAATAACTAAACAATAGACGAGGAAGTGACAGAAAGGAATAAAAAGGAGAATCAGATTAAACTTGGGATTTTCTGCCTTAACTCAATAACAGCATCATGCAGCTCTTGTCTATAAAGTGAAAAGAAAAATAAAAAAAAATAAAAGGTAAAATGTAGTTATTAAGAAAAATCGTGGGGTTCTTGCCTATCCCTTAACTCCATTAACATCACACTGCAGTACTGCATTAGGAAATTAGAAATATTAAAAATAAGACAATTAGAATTGAAGATTACATTGACATCCAAATAATGAATAGTGAATATTATCATGGAGATTTTTCTGTTCCTGGAAGTCTATAAACTCGGTACCTAGAGGTCAATAGTATTCTCAGGCACAGCTGGCTTTTGACGATTTTCAAGTATTGACCCAGACCCAGACAAGCTCATTCGTTCAGCCGGTTTACCAGATATCCGACGGTGGATGACAGCATAAAGTAGAATGGCGGTAAATATCATGAAGACACTTCCAATGACAATGAAAGCGATTCCAATTGTTTTCCAATTACTAAATCAAGAAATAATCAAATGATTATGAAGAATGAAATTTTGAATTAGAACAACAAATGTAAAAAAAAAGATTTCGGCAGTTTACAACTGGAAAAAAATAGTATATAGAAAAATGTTTGTGATGGGTAATTTACAAACATACTAATGGAGTCCAAAGTCCCCTCTATCACACTGTAGTCAATATTTTGTGTTAATTTTACTTTGCAGAAGAATACCACGATTTGTTTGTTAAAAAAACGTATCTACAAAAGGATAGACGTAACGATGTGACACTCTTTTGCCAATGCATAAATTAAAGAAAGTGATATTAGTTACTTTTTTTCTATCATTCGCTTACAAACTTGAGCATGCGGGTATTTGGTGCACATTATTCCCAGAACGACCCTAAAGAAATCAAAAGAGGAATTAAGATAACATTTCTTCTACGTTTTCTATTTGGGGGCATCCATTAAGTACGTAAGTAAGTAGGGAGAAGGGGGTGATTTAGAAATGTACAGGTACGTACATGGCAAAGACGTTTTGTGCCGCCCGTCTAAAAAAGAACACTTCAATATACCATGACAAAACATCAGGCCCAAAAATCAGACCAAATACATTTCGTAATAAGTATGAAATATTTTTAAGTAATATTTTTTGACAGGAGGACCAAGTTAGTTTTTTAGATGTAATTCAATCTAGAATGATGACAAACAAGGCAAAATCAACTAATCATTTGCTTTACCCATAGTTTTGTACATTTATGTTCTAAAAATAACGAATTTAAATTATTCTCTATACAGATGTTTCTACTACAGAAGGGAGGGTGTTTTTCGAAGTCATGCTACGCCTAGAGAAATTCCGTCTTGGATTTAACTCAGCGTAAAAAAAAATCTGCAGCCCTTAATCTTATTCCCGTTACCAACAGTTTTTATTTTCTTGCAAGTCTGATATCTAAATTACCAGAATTTCCATGAGCACTATATTTGACATATATTTGCACGTTTTAATTAAGAATGTCGTAAAATCTAAACTCTTTAAAAACTACATAAGGGCGGTTCGATGGACTACAAAAGGGAGGTTTTGATAAACTCAATTTCATAACAGATGAGGATTCAGGTTAAATTATGATACACTCCTACATAATTCCCTTCTTCTTCGTCATCCTCTTCTTTTTCATCTTCTAATTTTTCCTTTTCTTCTTCTTTTTCTTCTTCTTTTTCTTCTTCTTTTTGAAAATGTTATCATTATTTTTATTTTTTTGTAGGCACAATCTCAGCCAGGTACTAACCACCTTTTCAGAGAAAACCCAGTGGACATTCGACATCTGGTAGACGTCTGCTAGACGTCTGTCAGAGGTAAATTTTAGCGGCTAATTTTTTACCTCTAATGGACGTCTAATAGACGTTTCTCGGAGGTAATTTTTTAGCGGCTTATTTCTGACCCCCCACAGACGTTTAATAGACGTATGATTTTTGACGTCTCATAGATGTCAGAAAAATTACCTCTAGTAGACGTTTGGC
>JAUKPT010001489.1:0-15187 GCA_032273505.1 Nanomia bijuga
TCTTAACCCAATTGCATGATTTTTAAAGATTTGAGGTAGGGAGGCGCGAGGAAGGCACTTGACCGGTTTTTCTGTACCAGTATAATGACGTCATCACAAAAAAGTGCTGACGTAGGCAAAATATTGAACCAAGGGGTACTTTTTCAAATTTTTCCGGTAGATCTCATAGAGTTCTATAACTCGGCCGGGTTATACCTCAACTGTTTCATTTTTAAGGATTTTAGATAAAGCACTTAAAAAAAGCCCAGTACGTTTAGGGTTAAGAAAATCTTTTTACTAATTTTTCTATGATACGCTCAAAAATTAGATTAGATTTGAAGGGGCTGAGATCCAAATTCATTTACCAAAATTGAAATTTCTTTACGGATATCTTTCTGTCATAAAATGTTTCGATTTTTTTTAACAGTCGCAATAGTTATTTATTAAAAACGTTCAGTACTATAATAATAATTTGGAATTTTCTTTGTCTTTCCTGACACTGCACGGGTCGGCTACAATGCCAAACAAATTAATAGTTATTTAAAGTAATCATTAAAATAACCACATGAATTGACTTGGAAACACGTCAACATCGAATCAACTGCTTTGATGTTAAAAAAATCTGTAATCACGTCCTACCTTTCAAAAAAGATTTCGTGATTTATAATTCCAGATAAAGTGGAATACTTTTTGACCTTCTTGGATTTTATTTCCAGACTTTTTTTGATTCCAAACAAGACTTATTCAATGAGGTGAGAGAAAAAAAAGAAATAAGTTCTTCTCCAATTTCCCTGAAACAGGTTCGAATTAAGTTAAGAATGAGATTACATCTTTGATTATAGTCGTTTCCCTTCTAGACACTTAATGTTGACAATGAGTGCAGTGAGAAGAAACAGTTGCACAAGAAACACAGTCTCAACATCACCAACGTTACAGAAGAAACATTTTACGAAGATGATTTTGATCAGATCGAGCAGTTACTGGAGGTGGGTGTTCCTTTAATCCTCTCTTCTCATTATATGATAATAATTTTTGTTGAATAATGAATGAGACTAATAACACTATGCGTAGGCCAGCTGATGTAATATGCACTTTTCTACAACTCCGTTAGCTAAAGCATAAATAAACTCAACCATGACCTACTTAAAAAGCGTTGATTCAGTAGGCCATGACGCATCTGTATCGTCATCCAAACTTTAGTAGGTACTGACATTGGAAATGTTGGGTTCTTTTTTATTAATAACAAGAAAATATAGAGCACTGATTGGACTATTCAATATACCAGTGTTTAACTCAAATCGGGCTTTCTTTAAATAATTTTTGAACAATCGGGCCCAGTAATAAATCTTGTAGGTAGGAAAGAGTTGCATTTTTTCAGCAATTGAAATCAGATTCCCGTATAAAATATTTATTTGTTTTTTAAAAAAGATTCTAACTTCTTCATCTCTTTATTGATGATCTTCATAGAATTAAACGTTATTTTCAGGGAGAAACAGAAGAAGACGCTGTCATGAGGAAAGAAGCGTTGAGAGTTCGAAGACGTGGTTCGACAGTCATACAGATTCCAGATGCAACGATACAAATGGACCTTCACACATTATATCTCAATCGGATGTCGAGAGAGAAAAAAAGTAAGGGTACTTGCATATTCTTGGTATCATTTTACGTATGATTCCCACACAGGCCCGACGGTTTGGTTTGGACTTATGATGGAATATCCATGTACAAGTTCTTTTTCTGAGCCAATGGCTTAAGTTCTACCTAGTGGGTCGACCCACTGGCATTGCCTAACGATAGTAGGGCATTTTATCGCATCGTTTGCATAGCACCCGCCTCTACCATCCCCAATCTAGTAAGTATCTTAAGAAGACGATGTTTAACTTACACGAATGGAATTGTCTTGAGAGATGAAATTCCACTACGGCTTGACACTACGCGATGAAATATGAGAGAAAAGTGGGTAGCCAGTTTATACTAGTTAAAACAAAAAGACTTGTACCTTAACTTAATCCATCGCAAGTTGTACGCGTATGTAATTGGTATATATTGCCTCATGTGGAAGAAGTGTGCCCACATCCTGCTAATCTAGATTTCCTTTTTGGCTTTCAACAAAAAATAATAAATCACATCCGGGTCGTATCAATCACACATACAACACAAGAAGTGTTTGTACCGCCCGATCCATTAAAACAAATGGGTTATCAACATTTATTTAAAACATTCTTCTGCCAGTAAAACCAACATTCTTGATATACCGCACAGAATTTTTCTCGAAGAATGTATCGTCAGATTTGTAGAGATAACACTGAAACGACGGCTCCATAGAGTGCTAAGTGTTTTCCTTGTCCATCGACACAAGCGACCTGTTGTGATACACAATCTTTTTATAACGCCTTTTTAACAGGAATGAAAACGCAGAGAAGATGTTTGATGACACCCTATGACATGCTAGTAGTTAAATTATTCAGTAATCGAAATATCACTAATTTGTCAATAGTGTTAGTTTAATAGGTATATATGTAGTGGTACTATTAAAAAGGAAATACTGGTCGTAGATACTTTTCTTAATCTAGATATTATGGCTAATTTGTCGTTTTCATCGGTTGAAAATTATGAGTGATATTTGTGGTTTGATTTTGAATTGTTCTATGATTTAAAATTCTTTGAAAATATCGAATCGTGAAGCAGACAGATCCTACGTGATTTTCAACCAATGAAGATTACTCATTTTAGCAACTGCTTTGAGACAATCTTCAGTGCAAATGAATGTTTATCAAATTGGAAAGACTTTTGTATAGGCACATTTAAACGTATATACCAAATAAATTGTTTTACACTAATTTACAGTGTTTCTACTAAACACATAAAAACCAGGCATCAAACACTTCAAACAAAATTACAAAAACTACTAATAGACTGGTTTCAACATATATAACAACCCAGCCAATATATTTAGAATAAACATCAATATTATCTAAAAAAAGAAGTAAAAAAGCTATATGAGAAAATATCGACATTCATGGATAATTAGAATCGCTGAGAAAATTTCCCGCATATAATCGTATTTATTGAAAGCTTATCGACCTTGAAATATATTCACATACGGCGTGCATCAATCAGGTATCACCATAGTGTATATATCATCCAACTAGACCATCGCTGAGTGAATCCTTTATATCCTTCTTCCAATGGAATGTACTATATGCTCGATCTTTATATCACAGCTTTTTTGTTTGTTATAAGGAGTAAAAAAAGTATAAAGGATAAAGGATAAGTTAAATGTAATTTTTATTGCTGATTATCAGTTGGATGAAAGGTTTTTGTGCTCGGATGTCGTTCAAAATGTCACGGAGGAAACTCTTTTGTGGAATTGGATCTTCTTCGTCTTCATCTTCGAATAGTGGCTGTCCTTCATGTTAGTTCTTCATTTTTCCGAAAGATTTTTCAAATTGCTGATTTTTTTTTCAATTTTGATTGAGCTTAATTTTAGATATTCTAGATATTGTGATCAATTTTGGATTAGATGGATTTCTTTTTATAGTATTTCTATAAGGAAATACTGCAGAATTTTATAGATATCTGACATTAACATTATCTGTTTTCATTTTAAAGAGTTATTTAGGGTTTGAGTATTTAAGAATTCATCTCCAAGCTGTACGAGAGCAGACTAATAAATCTGTGGTTGATCTTGACTTTCAACTTCACAAAAATCTATTGAATAATCCATTGATCAATTAAATGAATCATTTTAACAATTGACATGGAAATTATATCGAAATCCTATCAGAAAAATTTATTAGGTCAGAAAACTGACATTAGAATGTATTTTGTATTTTTCTTTCTAGCTTCTACAGTGGTCGATCCGAAACTCTCACGACAAAAATCAAAAGCTTCTGAAAGTGACACAAATCTCGAAGGTGGGTGGTTTATATCTATTGAAATTTAATACATGCCCAAAAGAAATCGTTACTAAATCGTTTTTTTCTTTAGACAGCGACAAAAGGTCTGGTCCATTCACCCTATTCAAAAAAACATCAAAAGTAAGTATCTAGTTCCAATTCTTATTTCTTGTATTTTAAAGAATAGTGGGATAATACATATTAATAATAAGAACTCCAGATTTCTGGTTAGTTTTATCAGTGCGCTCCAATTAATGTTCTTTATTTGTTTAGAAAAAAGGAACCTCGACGATTAGCTTCTTTGGTGACTTCAAAGACTTTCTCGAATATCTTCGGAGTAACTTATTTGAGATAACTGAAAATGAATTAGTTTCTTTTAAGGTAATTTTTAATCAATTTCATCTGTTCTTCTTCCAAAATATCTATCATAATTCATGCATTCAGTTTAATTTTGGACACAACTTGACACAACTATTGACATAACTTGCTGTCTCCCTATAGGAGTTAAATAAAAATTAAGAAAAAGATACAGATTTTTGAAAATCTTATCATTAACTTCACATAGAAACTTCATAATTTGTACTTACCTTCTTTACTGTTGTTTCACAGGGAAGTCATTGGTCAACAATCGGTAACTTCCAAGAGAGTATGACAGATTCGGAAACTGAAATGATCAAACAAGCAAAACTATCGAAAGCTGAAAGTACGAGATTTGAAGCATTGTGGGAATTATTCTATGCTGAACTGACGTATTTAGCTGATAACCTGCTAGTATTACAAGATGTAAGTATGACAATTCTTGGATTATCTTTATCAACTTATTTTTACCTTTAGAAAGAAAGTTAATTTTGAAAATGTTAGGGATAAGAAATTCATTTATCATTTATCTTTATCAACTTACTTCTACATCTCTTGCTAATGAATCTTCTCAAAACTTTGT
This sequence comes from Nanomia bijuga, assembly GCA_032273505.1. Lineage (NCBI taxonomy): Eukaryota > Metazoa > Cnidaria > Hydrozoa > Siphonophorae > Agalmatidae > Nanomia > Nanomia bijuga. Next base: position 4,819 of record JAUKPT010001489.1, read on the forward strand.
CTAATTTAGACTATCAATTGGTCAAATATTACATCATGAAGATTTTGATTGGTTCACCAAATAATTTCACCATAATTTTCAGTTTTAGTATACAAATTCTGACATTTTTAAATGAACCATATTCTTGATGATGTAATGTTCAACCTATCAATAGTCCTAATTAGACAAACTTTTGGGATAATCCATAAAGATCGTTAATTTTGAAAATATTAGGTAAAAGAAATTCATTTATTTCTTGTTTTGGGTAGCAGGTCACGAGGTATGCCGTTGGAAATTATTTGGCTTAAAGTTGAAAATGCTCTAATTCGATTCATTTTAGTACGTCTTGGATTTTAATCGACATTTAAACATGTTCAAGTGGATTTATCTTTTTGAAATGAGTTTAAACTGTTGTCTAATTGCAATGTTTTACAAGAATCTCTACTATTCTATCTCGACGAATCGAACAAATAATAGGGTTTTAAAATTCTGTAAAATGTAGGGGCGGATGGATATTCTTTACTGCAATCTCTTTTTTTATTTAGGTATTTCTAAGGACGTTAGAACATGCAAAGAAATATGGCTTTCTCTTATCTATCGACGAAAATATACTATTTGGGAATCTCGAAGAATTAGTCAAGGTAGAGATTTGAAATTTAAGATTGACTTTTTTTATTTTAGATAAAGAAACGCGCTAATGTCATGTAGGGAATTTAATCATAGCCAATAGCTTTCTAGAAAAAATTACAACAAAAAGAAAACTACAAAACGGAAAAAAGCTGAAGTTTTTTTTTTACTTTCTCATAAGATGAAAAGTGAAGGGATTGATTGGTAATAATGATGAAAATACTATTGGCTAATCATTTATTTGTCTATTGTTCACTCTCAGGTCACAACTGCTTTTGCGACTATGATGTTAGAAATCTTCAAAGAATGTGGAGCATCTATAAGCAGAAGTACAGAAATAATCGTTGATGGATTCAAAGAAGTATGTCATTTTCATATTTGATCTTAAATGTAGAGCTGAAATCTATTTTTGCTGCTGATAACCCGTCGTATCTCTTTTTGTATCGCGTTTCATAATTACATTTTCTCTTCCAATCACTTTTGCTTTGTAAGGATTAATTAGTGGGTCTTTTTTTTATCAATTAAATTCCATGACTCGTTACCGTGCAGAGCAGATAAATACCCTGGATCTTTTCGGGGTCTAACAAAATTAATACAATAACGAAAATCCTGCAATAACACAAATTTTACGTGCTGAAAAGTGTTGAATACTCTTGCATGTTCTGTTTGCGTTTGCTCAGAAGTGAATATTGTTTTCGTCAACCTTGTCTTTTATTTACCAAACTACACCAAATAAATAATGCGGTACCTGTATCAGCTGATTAGTGCAACGTTGTTGATTTTAAGGGAGGTACCCAACATAGTATGGAGTCTTTATAAAGATATTATCTCCATCTGATTTGTAATTACTAAATGACGTTAATAACAGTGTAGCCATGTTTGTCGATCAATCTAACAACATTGTGATATGGAACATGACGCCTCCAAACACTTTTCCAGGTCTTTGCAAACAATCCGTAAAATATTTGTATAAAAAGATTTGTGTGTGTTGCGATATGTAGAGAAACTTAGATCCCATTTGTTCGCCATTATTTTCCTGTAAAAAAGAGTTGCATAAAACCACTATTGTTCGAAATCTTTTTTTCAGTCGTAGGATCCAGTAGCGGATCTTGAGTGTATTCAGTGAAGTCATGAAGACACTCTGTTTAGAGAATATATTTCATTTATGAGTAGAATTAAGATAACAGAGTCCTGGAAATCCAAATGATCATGAATAAAATCATTTTTTGAAGATATTCAGAAAAGGCCCAGATCCGCCACTGGGATCTATCTATATCTCAGTGGAAGGAACAGCTATCTTTCTCTAAAAACCTTTCAGTGTTACAGTGCTGTGTCAGCAAAAGATACAACTCGAATTTTAAAGCTTTTATTCCTTAGAACTCCAAGTTTCTGAAGTCATGAACGGTTTTATTAGCAAAAGATTCGAAAAGTATCCAGAAGTCACACAGGTAAAAGACTTAAACATTAATCATTCATAAATTTTCTTTTTTAGTTTCCAAATCTCTTAACTCCTCAATACAGAGACTATTGTTTGAATTACCAACAAGCACTTATATATTTAAAAAGAATAAAAGAAGATGATGATAATTTTCACGAATTCATAAAGGTAAGTGGAGACCATTCTGGCAAAAATGGCGCCCAGTGCCCAGCGTCACTTTCACGAAAAGATGTCGTAGCAAATAGGAAGAGGAAGCTATTAAGTAGAATTCCATTTTGATCTTTTTATTCTTTCACAATAAAACAACCATTTCCTCCGATTTAAAGCAAGCCTGGAGTATATCTGCTCTCTCTGAAATACTCTAAAAGCTTGTTGGGTCGGTTGGAAAGATAACCGGACTATAAAACAAGAAATTGTCGATTTGAATTTGAATCCACCTTTGATTTACATGATGTTTCAAATTAAAATATTCTTTTTCCTATGCGTCAAAAAGAGCAAGTCCCGATATCCAGGACATGAAGAAAGAAATCCAGAATTGATCATTCTCCTTTTGTCAAGCATACTTTAAGATTCTACTTTATCTTTTCTTTTAGATCTGTGAAGATCAGAAGAGGTGCGCACGGCGTCAACTCGAAGATTTACTCGTCAGTCCTCTTCAACATTTAACGAAATATCCTTTATTATTAAAAGCAATAAGAAAACGAACACCGAGAGATGACCCGAATCACGACCAACTCTCGGATACAATCGTCACTCTCGAAGAATCTATAAGTAGGTGATATGAGTTTATCTGTCATAAAAGTTTCAGCTTAATTACATTTTCAGCTTAATACACAAAACAGCATAGGCGCAAATTTTGCCTAAATATTTGATTGTGAAGAAGAAATGTGATGAATTTACTTATGCTAAGATCAAGTTCCTTTAAAGGCTAGTATTCACCTATGTTCTAAATGTTCTAATAAACCTTTTTACCGTTACTAATTCCTTTAGTTGTTTGGAATATAAAAGAACGACGCTAGTGAGTTTAACCCTCTTTTATAAAGGTTAGAACATTTAAAACGTTTAGAACGCAAGATAATCTTGGCCTTAATTGATCTTTAATGGGGCATGAGTCAGTACTAAGAAGAAAGTTGACATAAATATTTCTTCATTTTTAGAATCTATCGAAGTTACGTTTTCACGTGAAGTGAATATGTTACGTTTAAAAGAAATAAATTCATCATTACAATGGCCGCTACTGGCAGACACAGATAACAAATTTTCGATACCTGAAGTAAGTTGGTTTGCTTTTCATTTTTCTCTATAACCTTTTCATATTTATCTCTTTTTAAAATTGGCTATGATTGCTGTCTAACTCAGTTTTAAAACAACTCTTAATAAATACAATTAGATGTAGTTGTTGTTTTTTTCGCACCTCTTTTCTCTCTATGTATATCTTTCACACTTCTCAAGTTATTCCCTCTCCTGTTTCAAGTTTTCGAACCCTAAAAAAAAAAAAATTTAGATTTTCGTTGTCTTTTCAGACTCCTTAAATTTCTCCCGATAAATTTCAGACTCCTTCAAAAATGACTGACCCCTTGGATGAATGAATAATATATTTTCATATACTTTTTTTTCAGTTTATACGATTAGAACTAGTTAACACGACTCATTGCGATCCTCTTCTTGAAAATCCTGATAGAATGTTATTGCATGAGGGATGTCTTGTACTAAATGGTAAGTACTTGGATATCTTAATTGCCTCTTCGAACACTGTTTAGTAATTAATGTTTAAATTTATCCCGCTATAATCCAAAACTGTGGTAGGTTCCACTATGAATATTTAATGAAGAGTTAGTAAAACACAATGAAACTCTTTCATTAAAAGCAGCTGATTTCTTATATATTCTATGGATGAAAAAAAATCGTTTAAAGACGGAAAATTTCTTACAAAAATTTCTAAAAAAAATCTTCCCCATTCTAGAAGTAACTTATAACTTAGTGACGCGGTTGTTCAAACGTTAATTAGCTTAACCACTCTGTTTAATGCAAGAAATTTCTATTGATATCAAATCGAATGCAATATGCTTAAAACAGGTTTAGATATCCTTCAAACAACAGGTCCATTATCTTTAATAAAACTATAGAGGTTAGAAGGGGGAAAGAGCGTCAGGATGTAGGCAGTTGCTACCTTTCCTTCTATACCCGAAGAGGTTTTCCCATCATTTTCGAATTTGTATTCTTATCAAGATCTAACAAAAGAAATTTGTGCACGATTCTGGCTGCATCTGCTGTATAATTTTCTTCCTAATTTTACACTTTATTATTCTAAAGAAATTTTGCTCTATTCTAATGAATGTTTGTTGCTTTATATTATTTTAGATAGCAGCAAAATGGACGTGTATATATTTCTATTCAGCGATATCGTTTTAATAACGAAAGTACGAAAAAAAGTTAAGGTAATTATTTATATCATTCGAAACATAAACGAGGTTAATTTAATTTTCAAATGCAATCTCTTGTAAGAAACAAAATGTAAAACGCTTTGTCTTTGTTCGAACAATATTTCTCTCGCAAACAAAGACGCTGGTTCTTAACAATGTCTTTCATTTTTAATAATCATCTCTTTTTTAGCGACCAAATCAGTCAAATTCGGATGAATCTGATAAAAAGCCTCATTACAAAGCAAGTATAAAAGGTGGATCGTTAGAAAATAATATGCAATATATTGTTTATAAACAGGTAAGATAGTTTATGTAATCACCCCATCCATTTATTTTAAAAAAACTATTGCCTAGTAAGTAGGCGTTTTATTGGTTGAAAGTTTGTTTTTTAGCATTTTTTCATTTCATAACTGTATTCGACTTCTTGTCATTAGCGAAATTGATGGCCTAGTTCTTAACTATACAAGACTGGCAAAAAAGCTTTGTAATGGTTATATTCACTGAATTTATTTCAATTTTATTTTCATGCACAATATATTTTCTCATTTCAGCCGATTCCAATCAGCAATATAAAACTGTTCGATTGTGACGATACATCAGGTAAGTTATCTGATTATCTTTAGTATCAGTATATTTTCATTGTATAATATTTTGCACACCCTTATCTTAGACGCATCCACGTGGACTGGTTTTGTTCCTTATATGAAAGGGAAGTTAAAACTACTTAACTATTTAATCTTATAGGTGTCAAAACAGGATTTTGTTTGGTTCAATTCAATAACTTCCATCAAGTGTTGTATGTATTTACGCTACAAGCATCCTCGGACGATATCAAGACACAGTGGCTAAGTCACTTTCGGAAAGCGCTCCGGACCAATCGCGTCTCCGTGGAGGTGACGGATTGTTCGACGTCAAACCACGTCTCCTCTGACGAAGATCTTGCATCAATAACAACGACATGACGGGATTGTGCAAAATGTGCTGTACAACAGCCCACGTCGGATAGAGATAATTAATCTCCTTAAAGATAATCCTTATAACAGCTCCTAAAAAGGATTTTCACGGTGAAGAGGCTTTACCAACAATACCTCTGATAGTTCTGAGAAGAATATCATGGCATGGCGCGAGGAAACCACACCCGTGTCGCGTTTTTCAGATCCATAACGCCATAATTTGATGTGTAAGATCGCCGTCGCATAAGAGTCGTCATTCTGGTACCGATACCGTAAAGTTAAGCTGGGCTTAACGCGACAATACACGATTTGTGATAATCTGTTATCTATAAGAAAGAATTAAAATGAAAAATTATTTTTTTATATGTGTCATTTTTACAAAAGAAAGTAACTGCCGGCGGTTACATAAAAAAGTTACACAAGAAAAAGAAAAAGAAGAAGAAGAAAAATATGAGAGTAACGATGAGTCATTTTATAGATAATTAATGTATATAATTTTATAAGAAGCTGGATGGTAAATGAGAAAAATAGGTTGGAATAATTATTGTTATGTGAATTTGAATGTTACCCTATATCAAGTCTCCGAAGAAATGATCCTACCGAGAGAAAACTCTTGCTTGAAATCCCGGCTCAAGATCCGAAATGTTTGTTTAACAAATTAATTATATTTTCTGTCCGAAAGGATTGCTGAATGCTTCCACTTTCTTGATGTACTCGAGTTTGCCCCTCATGCATCAGCAAAAAAAAAAACTGTTTAGTTGTTTCTATCATTAATGGACCTTTAAAATAACACTAAATGCGTTTTTTGTTGTACATTTAGAAACATAGAAATGTCATTTTTTGATATATTTGATCCCAAAATTGCGAGTAATGCGGCTCTTTAGACAATGGTGTATCATTTGCAGATTTTGACACAGGAACTCCGTTCCAGCCCTGCCGGAACCGACTTAAGCACCAAACATATATAATTTGAAAAAGCAAAATGTACGAAACGGTACGAAAAACTCTGCTACTGATCAGATTTTAAAGAGACATTTTAAAAGTTGGCCCCCGTTTCTATTTTACCCGTAGTCTGTGAGCACTTGCATTGTCCTTCATGATTAAAAAAAATATTAGTTCAAATTTTAGAATACATGGAATAGACCGGCCCACAATGAGAAAGCTTTGGCAGCGGCCTGGTGCAGCCTGGCCTGGCTAAAATTTGTAATCTGCTCGAATGGAAAAAATAACACTAAAGCCTCCAATAAATATCAAAAGCCAGAACCAGTCAAATGATTGAAAACTTGCTTGGCGGGACCGATCTATGCTATATACTCGAAAAGTTCATCGGAGTTTTAGTAGTATGGAAAGGGTGCATCTGAAACACTTTTTTGTGGAGGAGAAACTCGCCAACCTTACCGAGGTCATATGATAGCCGAAAATCGTCGCGAGAACATTCGTAATAAATCTTGAACCTTAACGAGTTCATTTATAACAATGACGTCACCAACGGAACAGACAAACTGCCCCACCCCCTTGAAAATGAGTCCCTTACCCCAAAAAATATGAAAAAATGCAAGTCATTGGATTAGACTGAAAATTGGTACAGATACCTAGTGTCAAAAACCTAGTTCAAAAGCCGGGTAGTATCATGTTTTGCGACTCGATCTGGATGTTCATAAGCGCGGCAAATGGAATGAAACTAATCAAATTGAATTACAAATTGAATCAGAAATAGAAAAAAAGCTTTAACTGAAAAACAAATAAAAAAAACCTTTGCAAAATTGATTAATATTTTAAGATATTGAAAAGAAATGTGTCTATTTTGTACAGGGGCAAAAAAATATAAACTTATAATTGCAGTGGTTTCATTCATAAAAAATGATTTAAGGTATTGAAGATATATGCGTCTATTTTGTACAAGGTCAAACATTATATAAATTCATATTTGCAGTTTTTTCACTGAAAAAAGAAAATGAGAACATTTTCATCGTGGCGGGAGATTGATGCTTTACAGAAAATCAATTTTGTTTGGCGAAAAAAAATAGATTTAATTTACTTTCGTAAAAACCAACTACCAAATGATGGTGATAAAATTGGCAAAACTGTGCTTCCTTTTTTGAATGCTTTTTTGGAGAACCAAGCTCAGATATACTTACTCAAGTCCATTCAGACAGTGATTAGTTAGATTTGACTAGACGTCGACTATAGCTAAATTTAACTAGACGAATTAGTGTGACATCTGACTTCGGTAAAACGTCTTGTTAAATAAGAAACTAGTCAAGCTGACTTCCTTTAAACATTATAATTTACAAAGGAAGGATTTGATAGAAAAATGATAAAAAAAATACTTACAGGAACGATTTTTATAATCAATAGCATCGTTGTAATTCTCTCAGAGGTCCACCATCAGCTCATTCTCGCTCTTCATTTCACTTAAATTTGACAGGTTGTACAAGAATCTTTCTAATATCAAATTCAGTTAGTCTGGCAATACCAGCTTCGCTAAACAGAAACGGCTATTTTTGTTTGACGTCCATCATGGGATGGATCTCATTGACAATAAAATTTCTCCGAATAGGGAACGTTTTATCCATCGCCAACCTGATTAGGGATGATACTCTGCTACTTGAACGGAGATTAAATTGAGTCACAAGCACCCTCTTATGCTCTTCTAATGATAAAACATCCTCCCAAACTACAGCATCATGGCAAAAGCTTTTTAAACCCCATAAGTTTGAATTGTTGTTGACGTAAGTCGAACTTTTCCGCTTCTCAGCTTTCACTTTATTGATTTTTGGATCAACCGACTTGACAGACCGAAATTGTCGTTTCCTTGGGTTTTTGAAGTAATCGGTTATTCGAGTCCTCCAAACAAACTATAAATAAAAAAAAGATAAAATTCAGATGATATCTAAAAGGAACTTTCCATGCCCCATGCCCGTAGCAAGAAAAAAATCTCAAAATAATTGAAATCAAAAGCGTATGGGAGTATGTCCACGTTTGAATGAGATTTGATCTTAAATATTCTTTACTCGCCGAAAAAAACTTAAAATATTGAAATTCGAAATCGTATGGGAGTATACCCATTTTTGGATGAGAGTTGATTTTGGAAATTCTGTACTCTGAAGAAAAACCTCAAAATATTAAAAACTCAAACACTTATAGCATGGGTGTATTTGATCTTGGAAAACCTGTACTTCCAAAAAAAATCTCAATAGATTTGAAATCAAAAACGTATGGGAGTATGTCCACGTTTGGACGAGATTTGATCTTTGAAAACCTGTACTCTCCAAAAAAAACTTAAAATATTAAAAAACCAAAAATGTATGAGAGTATGTCCACTTTTGGATAAGATTTGATCTTGGGAAACCTGTACTTCCCGAAAAAATCTCAAAATATTAAAAACTCATAAACGAATGTATGTCCACTTTTAGACGAGAGTTAATCTTGGAAATTCTGTACTTCTGAAAAAAATCTCAAAATATATAAAATCGAAATCGTATAGGAGTAAGTCCATTTTTCGGAGACCTATTAAACCGGTCAGCTGCCGGCTATGACCGGTAAACGAGCTGGACCGGTTTATCCGGTCAGCTGGACTAATATAGTTAATTGATAACAGGTCAGCCGGACCGGCTTAAACCGGTCCAGCACGTAGACCGGTTTTGACCGGTCAGCTGGAGCGGTTTAGGGTTAAGAGTGTATTTGCGCTTTGAGTTTCAGTTTCAGTTCTTGACTGACCGTGCTATTGATGATATTATGCCGGGTTTTAGCATACATAACCTATACATCACGACATGATTCATGTATGTAACAGTAGATGAATCATAATTCAGAAAGTATTATAACTTTATATGTCGCAACACTTTTTACATGTTTATTTTGCAAATTAAAGACAATTTAATGCTTATCGAGATAAATTCCAATATTTTTTCAAAAATGAAAGTGGTCTTATCGGGTATAGATTATTGAAGCACTTATAGAGTTTTTTGGATCAAATGTTGGCAAAACCAAGTTCGTACCACCTTATGTTCTCGAGATTTGAATTTTACCGTTTTTTGCAATTTTTTCATCTTTTTTCTAGTGCAAAAAAAGCATTTTTTATGATACCTATTTGTTCACCTTTTTTGTATTCTGTAGATTGAAAAAAGGGCTGCGCAATTTATCATGCATTTAACTGGTCACAAAATTGCACAAAAGAAAATTGATTTAGATTTTATTATCAGAAATTACGATAATTACTTCATGTGATGACGTCATCATAACAAATTTTTAGAGAAATATTTAGAAAATCAAGATTCTAAAAAACAACATGATTATGATATGAATATGATATGAATATATTTCAGCAAAAATGGTTTTAAAATAAATAAATATTCTAAATTCTAAATTTTTTGCCGCCGACATAACTAAAAAAATACTTTGTGAAAAACTCTAGTGATCTAACGAAAAAAATCCCGATTTTGAAAGCCCGAAAAAATGTGAATTGTTGAATGAATCAACAAAGTATTAACGTAGGAACTCTTGCACACACGTGATAATATATAAATACAAATATTTAAAAATATCTGCGGTGGAGGACAAAAACTAACTGTGGTGGGGAGCATCATTTCTCTCCAAATTCGACCATCTTGACAATTGTTACCCGATTTATAAAAGTAATAATAGGAAAATGTTGAAATTTGTTGCGCATAATCGTACGCAGCCTTTTATGCCGTTATGTCTTTATCTTCTCAAAATTCGAATTTTCAGATAAAACTATGACACAGTTATGTTTAAGGTTAATTTTTTTACGAGATTGGGTAAAACCCAGGTGACGAGTTTCACACGAATTTATAGTCCGAAAATATACGAACCCCTTTCCTAGAGGTCTGTCTGTTGATTAAACGAGACTGTCTTGCGACTATAGATTTATTAAATATAAACTGTTCACTTATCACTGTAGAATATCGATAGATATTCGTGTTAAC
>JAUKPT010001490.1:0-15187 GCA_032273505.1 Nanomia bijuga
TCAGAGATATGAATGTATGTGTATAGAGAAAAGATTTGGGAAGCTAAAGAAAGAATTTTAATAAAATAAACATCATACTAAAAATAAATAATAATAAATGGTTGAATGAGGTCCTAGTTAAATACAATGTACCTGAGACTTACAAAAACAAGTAACAATCTATCATATTTACAGCTACAAGTCATGTCCTATGTCATTATACCCTTTTTTATTTTATACCTATCATTTATGGCTGCTCATCATGCCCTTTCCTTCAAAATTCTCTTAGTGTTGGAATGATTCCAGGATGAATTACGTGCTGTTTTGGTAGAGCGTTCGGTACCTAAATACCGACAAATGTCATGTTTATGTAAGAAAAGCTTATAAATTGTTTCACAAAAAAAAATCACCTAGGTTGTTGTTGGAACGATCAGTAACTTGTTACTTAAATAATTTAGTAGAGGAGGTTGACTACGAATTATCGGTAAATCTTTTCGCTGATTGGTTCATAATTGCATCATCAAGAACCTGGCTGATTTTCGTGGAGTCATTTTCGTGATTTTAAGTTTTGACAAAATTACAAATTGTGACATTGCTTAAATAGCCAATTAGATGTTTGATGATGAAATTTTGAACAAATCAATTGTTAAATTTTACCGATGATTTGTTGACAAAGCCTAATAAACGATCAAGTAGCTCATAGCTCAAAGATCATTTGAATTCATTTTCAGAGACATCCTTATTAAGAAGAAACATGGAAAACAAATATGTATACAGTATGTACTAAAGGTATGTACTAAAGGTTTGTACTAAAGGTTTGTACTAAAGGTTTGTACTAAAGGTTTGTACTAAAGGTTTGTACTAAAGGTTTGTATTAAAGGTTTGTACCAAAGGTTTGTACTAAAGGTTTGTATTAAAGGTTTGTACAAAAGGTTTGTACTAAAGGTTTGTATTAAAGGTTTGTATTAAAGGTTTGTACTAAAAGTTTGTACTAAAGGATTGTACTAAAGGTTTGTACTAAAGGTTTGTACTACAGGTCTGTACTAAAGGTTTCTACTAAAGGTTTGTACTAAAGGTTTGTACTAAAGGTTTGTATTAAAGGTTTGTACTAAAGGTTTGTATTAACGGTTTGTATTAAAGGTTTGTACTAAAGGTTTGTACTAAAGGTTTTTATTTACACTTAGTTGCTTTTGTCTAATTGTTTGGTAGTATGATTAACTGTGCAACACCGGGTTTCGGTACTCTTGTACTCATGACCATTGTAGCTGTAAATATGATATATTGTTATTTGTTATTTGTCTCAGGTAAATTGTATCTAACTAGGACCTCATTCAACCATTTATTATTATTTATTTTTATTATTATGTTTATCTTATTAAAATTCTTTCTTAAGCTTCCCAAATCTTTTCTCTATACACATACGTTTAAATCTCTGACATCGAACAGTAACCATGTAACTCATCTATATGGCCTGTTCATTCCAATTTTGTTTTCAAATTTCTTCAACCTGTATCGCATACTCCTGGAGGGCATTTCACGTACGCCTCTTACATACAAAGATGCATAAACTATACCTATCTCAGTAGAACAGTAAATTGGTGTGGTGGCGGAACGGCGAGAAAAAGAAGCCTCCGCGCTCATTGCTCTGGTGCGGTATGGATATTGTTCCAGCGTAGTATATGTACAGTATGTACTTAAGGTTTGTAGTTATACTATATTGCTTTTGCCTATTTGGTTGATAGTATGATTTACTCCCCGGCATTGACGAGAGATGTAGATCATTAATTTGGGATACAATCAAATGAAATGATGATTATGCTAGCATATGAGCGCTCATACATTACGAATTGACATGTGTCAAGAAACAAAAAAATATCATAACCATCTACACAGCACGTGCATTTATAACAGGACTCCTACAATCCTTCATTATGACGTAAGCATATATAGAAGCGCTATTGAGTATTAAATCGCAAAAATTACGCAAAAGAGAAATAATATCTAACATTCGTCCACAATTTGTCCGATGGCCATTTTTGATTTGTTTTGACTCGGTCCTTTAAAAGTTGTTTGATTTGCGTTGAAGACTGACAATCTAGAATAATGAGAATACAATTGCAATACAAATGGTAAATTATATATTAATCAATAAACCTCTCTCAGGGTTTTTTTTATTTTTTTATTTATTTTTCTTATTTTCCACCGGGTAGAAAGTTTTTGGTATATTCGTGTTTTCGCCACTCGGTCTCGCCGGGTCACTGAATCATGGTGTATATATATACCATGAATGTATTTCATAAACAAAAGTCCAAATTTGATTTATCAGAAGTTACATTTACGATCAAAATAATTCGCTACATTAAAATTATTAGAAAATTTCACCCTCTCTCTCTTGCTTATTTTCATGGAGAGTTTTGTCTAATCGTCTATTTTTTTAAATACTGTTCCTCGTAAGAAACACAAGATTAAACATTACTCAACTCTAAAAAGCTACAATAGTCCAAGCAGCTAAAAGTACATTTTTCTTGGTCTGATTGCTATGTATCATGAGGAATACGAATAGAAAATTATGTTTTCGGGTTCGTTTGATGGGTCAATCATCACTCAACGATGAACCGTTCGGGAGATATAGTCTTTTGGCTTTTCGTTGCCTTTTTCGCCCTTTTTGGTCAAAAAGTGGCACTTCTGGTGGTCTGGAAGGTATAGATTATCTGAAACACCAATAGAAACTGTTTGAGCAGTCATCCATTGCTTAGCGATGAACAGTTCGGGAGACATCGATTTTTTGGAAACTGTTTTATTCCCGGGGTTGAATTTTTAGGCTTTTCGTAGAAAATCATTCTTAATAATCAGATGAATGTGAAATCACAAAAGAAAAAAATCTAACAAAAAGTGCAGTTTTGAGCATTTGTCATGCCTCTACAGCTGTGAGAGCATTTTAATTAACGTGAATTTGATTGGTCCGTAGAGCGGAAAAGAACATTATTTGATCATTATCGATTAAAACGTAAAACTGCCAATCAAAGTTAACTAAAATGCTGATAAAATCTGCTTTAGCTGCCTGAATGTTGTATTAGTGTTATTTTACATCATTATATAGTGCTTCTTATTTACTTATGTAAGTTAAATTAAATAATTATTAAATAATCAAATCTATGTCTTTTAAATCTGTCTTGCTCTTCTGCACGGCTATATCTGACGACACCCGATACAAATTTCGCCGCGATCTCTTTGCAATGTACAAGAGAAAAGCGACGCAAATCATACCAGCGAAAAACGACACCAATATGATAAGTAACTGAATCTGTTCGTCCTTTTTGTTCTTTCCGACGTCATATGAACTTTTATGGTGAGAATTTCCCGCCTCTTTGTTTACCGATATTTTGTTGACGGTTAGGAATGTCAGCGAGTCTGGGACGTCGTTTATTCGTTCGGATAGGAGTTGCTTTGTTGTTTCAACAGGTCCGTTAGAATGAATTTTAGGTACTGTGTCTGCTGAGGTTGACTTGCCTGATGTCGTTGAGGTCACTTTTGGATTTACAGAATGGAGTGCCACGGTACGCACAATTGTTTGAAAACCTGTTGTTTTCCTTGCTATTTTCGTTTTTGTTTTTGGTGATGTAGTGAAATAGGAAGCTCTGTCTGTCTTCACAACGCTATCGGCAATCATTTCTATCTTTCCAGTCCATGTGGTTGATTCCATCTGTTTGGGATCATCAGGATCTATCCTCGATTCTACATTATTTGTATTAAAATGAGAAGCCGGGATTTGCCCATTAGGGGTTGTTTCACTGGACTCAACACTACTCCTCAACTCACTCGTAACACTATTATTAAAAGGAGTAACTGAATCAGTCTTTGCAGCTTTCTCAGTTATTACTGCTGATTTTTCAGTCTTTGCTACACCATCATTATTGAGATAAGAAGAAAGTCCCCTTGGCGATCCTGGAATGGTCGATGATAGTCCTCCTACCGATTCAACAGCCCCATGCATTTGATTGCCTAGCAAACTGCCAATCATTTCACTTGATACATTGTCATTACCATCGGAACTGACGCTTGTTCGACTTGTATCTATCTCGTCGTACGCAACTTCTTCAGGCGCCTCTTCAGGCGCTTTAGTTGTTGTAAGGGAATCAAGAAGTTCATCAGCTAATGGTAAGAAATTATGACCTTGATGAAAAAGGGGTCCATAAATTACTTGTCCAGCCGTTGAAGTTCCATCATCAACATCATCGTCATCATCACCATTTTCATCATCGATCGAGCTACGAGAGTTCACGGCAACATCTTGATATTGCGTTTGTTTATGGTTGTTTGAAAATATTGGAGGTATGATGAGAGTAGATTGATCGATAGAAGCTACATCTATTTCAAAACCATCTCCACTTGAGCTTATTTCGGTATTCGTCTCGTTGTTACTATCAGATCTAATGGTTGTTCGACTTGTATTCAACCCGTCATTTTTTTGAGCCTCTTCAGACGGTTTAATTGTCATTGGTATTTCGACAGGTAAATCAGGTGGCAGTAAGAATCGCTCTTGATGGGCATATTGATCATGATTCTGATTGCTGAAAGCTAACGTTTCGCTTGAAACTTCATGATCAGGGTCCGTTGATTTTTCTGATGGATTAAAAGAAGAAAGCAACTCAGACATGTTAAGGCCTAGCATATCCTGAATTACCTTTTGAAAGATTGGTGATAACAATAGCTCTATAGATACAGCATTATGTATATCAGCATTATCAGTGCTTATTATTATTAACTCTAGTATAACGATGTAACTATCGTAAATGGATTGATTTATAACATGTGTACTAAAATTTCTTTCTATAAGCAATTCATATAAATGCCCCAATGCATTAAATGGTTCGGTGAAGTTGAGCCCTGATTTGTTGTGTCTTGTGTTATGTACAGACTCTTTTGCAGAACCGTCGTGACTTGAGGCTGGTTCGGTATTATTCTCGTTACTATCGGATCTTATAGTTGTATAATTTGTATTCAAGTCGCTCACCTCTTCGTCGCGTGGGCTGTCATTTGTGGTATTAGATGTTAGTTCAAACATGTTCTGCTGTTCTGCATATCCATCATGAAATAGTACTGGTTCGGCACTTGGAGGTTTAACTTCTGTTTCTCCAGAACTCGGCGGACCATTTATTGATATATTAGGCGGTGCACCATTGTGTACAAAATCTTGATCACGCCCAATTGACTCATCTGAAATTATTCCATTATATAGAGGTGAATTAACCGGTGACATTTGTTGAGGAGGCGATGATAGCCCAGAAGAGCGTCCCACTCCCATGGGTGGTCCTGCTTGACCAATCATATCCCAAAGCATTTGTCTCATTGGACCGATAGAAGCGCCTCGTCCTCCTTCGCCTATAATAGCATAGAACAGAATAGAATAGAATAGAAATATTTATTTCCTGGAAAAAAATAAATTAAAATTAAACTAACATCTAAATCAAAAATAAAAGAGTGGATCTGCTCTTTTTTCTGAGTATCTTCAAAAATGATACCACTCACAACTGGCCTTACATTAAGGCTTGTGATGGGTTTCAAATGGTTGAACAAGGGTGATAGAAGCATTTTAAACACTCATAAACTCATAATTCGTGACCCATTCTTCTTCTAATCTACCCAAAAAAGACATTTTTGCTCTAAAATGAGTGTATTTGTGAATACACTGAGTACACTCCATATCTGGTTTTTTCGTCGTCGTCGTTGGTCATAATCCTTTACCTTTAAAAAACCAAAACACAAAGAACACGTTCTTCAGTTTAACTTAGCGCTCTCAATTTTATCTATTAATCTTGTTTACAGCAATTGAATAAAATAGTGTAATAATTTTGTATAATACCTTGTTCTAATGGCTCTTGATGTCCGACAGACCCTCCTCGCGGCCCTCCAGATTGTGTCGAAGATAGACCCTGTTAAAAAGTAAAGCGTAAAGGACATAAGAACATAAGAACATAAGAACATAAGAACATAAGAACATAAGAACATAAGAACATAAGAAATAAGACATGTATTTCACTATATATTTCAAAAAGTAGTGAATTAAGAATAACAATATCAAGTAAGAATTGGCAAAAATGATTGGAAAAGTTAATTTATTTTACTTAAGCTTGATCAAGCTAAAGTAAAATATATATCGAAATATGTGCAGGCCTGCACAGAAGTAGGTACCACGGGTTGTAGGCCTGCACTGATGTAGGTACCACGGATTGCAGGCCTGCACAGAAGTAGGTACCACTCGTTGCCACGGGTTACCGGTCCATGAAAAACTTGTAGTTTGGCCAAAATCAGGGGGGAGGGGGCATGACAAAAGTTTGCTAAATTTAATGATACCATGCTAAAAAGGCTTAAGAAAAATTCTACTGACAGTAAGCATTTTGATTATTTATTTTCAGTTAAGAGGTTAAGATAGTCTTTTTACAAAATTATAAAGGAATTGGGTTATTATTTTGGAAGATAAACGACGTATTATAATAGCCCATTAAAAATAAGGTTAGCAAAACAAATTATAACATTTTGAAATGAACCAATCAGATTCTTGATGATATAAATTTCAACCAATAAATAGTGTAAATTTTGAAATGGTCCCTTTTAAGCTCATAGTATACCTGTGATCCTGGCACTGGGTTAAAAAGCTGATTCCCATATGTTCGAAAACCAACCGGTCTCGCAGCAAATACATAAAATATTGTCACGTGATGTAACACAAACACTACTAGAAGCAGTTTGCCGGTGGACCTCATTCTTAATTATATCTAATAATTAACTGCTTCTTAGGGACAATTTGGGGAAAAAATGTTCTTCCCGAATTGTCCAAAAAGCAGTTAATTAGTCAATAGTTAATAGTTTGAACAAATATGAAATAATGGAAAAAACTAGATTTTCTTTTTACTAAGTAATTTTTATACCGCTGTCAATTCATAATTTGCGGTTAATTCATGATTCTAATTAACTGCTTCCATATAAAAATGTAGCCAGTTTGATCAAACTATTAATTCTATGACCAACTACTTTTTTTGACTAAACTGATGATGTTTTTTCAGGTTTGCTTTTTTGTTTGGAGATTAACTATTTAGATTAAGATTGACAGTTTTTGATAATGAAATTAATTAACAAGATAGTTTAAGATTAAGGGGTATTTTGAAAGGCCGGTTTTCACGATGGAAAGTAAAAGTACTTATGTAAAAAGTCGACAAAAATAAAAAGTCATTTGAGAGAAGATTTGTCACTTTTTGCCAACAAATTCCGAATATAAAAACGAAAGTTTGAATTATCTTTTTTTGTAAGAATAAAACAACCAACATCATAATAAATAGAGGTTTATCGATATGATAAAAGATTGTCAAAAAAAGTTTTTTCATTAAAAATAAAATCGGCAAAAAAGTTTGGTCAGTAAAAATTTCAGTCGGTAAAAATTTCAGTCGTCAAAAAATATTAGCCAGCTAGCAAAGATTTGGTCACCTTGCGAGTGAACATGGATCAAAATAACGATCGTTAGTCGGTAATTTCAGACATGTTTTTGTGAAAAATCTCTCTTTTAACCCCTTTACTGTTAGTGACGCCTTTTTCTGGATGCCAATAACACTACTTATTTGTTACTGTCGGCTTTTTCCGTATTTCATCGTGCGTTCCTTATTTGTTACTGACGGCTTTTTCCGCTTTTTTATCTTATGTCATTTCCTTGAATGTTACTGACGGAAAAAATAAAGTTTATTTTGCCGAAGACCGCTGACCGTTACCGCAAACCGTTTGTTTACAAATCGTGCTCAAAGTTTTCAAACTTTTATTTATCGAACACTGATGTGCTACTTTCCTGTAAACATCCGTATTTTTTCAAAACAGTTAAAGGGTTTAAATTATCTTTTCTAACTTTTATTGACAATAGCGAGAATTTCAAATTTTAGATCTGGTTAAATGTGGTTAAATGTCATATCATATCATGTCCATGTTATAACTGTGTTAGAAGGGGACATATTCTTTTTTGAAGATAATAGAATGCAATGACAGTACCGTTCAGATAATAACTAGTTTCAAAAAAACTCGAACGCGTAAGCTCTGTGCGTGAGCGTGTTCTTATGAGTAGAAATTTTTAATATTTTTAATTAATACCTGAGAAAAGCATTTTTTTCTGCATATTCCCAGACATCTCTTCAAGTTAAACAAATATTAAAAAAACACCAGAAAATTTCAAAATAAGGTTTATTTTTTATTTATTTTCTTATTTTTCTTTCTAAAAAATATCGTGCTTACTGCCATGACATGAAATATAGTCATCGACAGAAACTTCCTAGATAATTACAACAACTACTCTATTAAAATAAAACAAAAAACTATGATACAATACAAATCACAAAAAGAAAAAGATACATAGTCAACACTGCTATGCTGTCTTCGTAGGGGGGTTACAGGGAAACTTTGGGTTTGACGAGGGATTGGCAATGCTAATATCATTAACATGATATCGCTCGAGTATGAGAAACGTTTAGTCTCGTTTAGATATGTTATTGTAGCTTTGAGTATGTTTTCACTATCAGAAAGACTCACGTCGCCGTAAAGATAAAGATATTCAGAGTTAGCAAGATGATTTAAATTCTTTGGTGTTAGTGTAATAGGTTTATTCCATCCTGGTCGTATGTTCGGTAGTCCAGAGTAGCTATCGTATTGCGAAAAATGGACTGTTGTTGGGAATGAAAGATCATTTATCCAAATACATGTCATACCTCATCGGTAGAAAGTAAGTAGGTTATATGTGACCAAAGTTTTGCAAGCTGACCAATATTTTTCGCCGACCAAAATTTATTTGATATTTTTACCGGCAAAACATTTTTGCCAATCTTTTCCTTTATCAATATTTTTTTTTTGTAAGAAAACCCAAACTTTCGTTTTTATATTTGGAGGCAAAAAGTAACGAATAATTTTGCTTCAAGTGACTGATACTTTTGTCAACTATTTTCTTTTTACCTATTTTACTGATTTTCTTACAAACACGACAATCGAAGACAATCGTTTTCGTTTCACAAAATGGTTTTCAAATTGATTCCATGACGGATATACGTTATTGGTTTCATTAATATCAAATGCACCCTGTACCAGGGCTATCTCCGTAGTTCACGGAGAAATAATTTTACTTGGAAAAGGTTGGTATCGAGGATTTGTGCGATTGATCTCGTAAGAGGACCTGAAAAAGGAAGAGCAATAATTCAGGAAAGCAGTTCAGTTTAAAGTCAGTAAAAGACAAGCACTTGTGCAAATCGTCGTATGTTCATTCTGCAGTAATGTTCCACGGAGCTATAACTTGTCAGTTCATTTTCGCTTAAAACATGGTGGCCAGCCAATTCCAACCAAAACGAGAGTCGTTTACCCCTTAGTTTAATTGTATTTAAGATTCGTTCTCGGAATTTGACACAATCTAACTAATTTTTGATGATAACAGCACTTATATAATCCAAAATTATATCTTTCTTTTATCCAAGTTTAAAGTTTAATCAAACATCTAAACATATTTTATGACCGTTGACGTATTTTATGCTTTTATATGGGAAGATATAGGAATTTTTGAAAGATGCATTTTTGCCGTTCCAAATAATTTTGGACGGGTATGAAACATGTTGTTGTATGTCATGTTGTGTACGGTTAATTAATAACCCAATGTATTGAAATCTATTGATAAAATCGATTAACTCAAAACAATACCATTTTTATTAACTAATTAGGAAAACACGTCATAATAAATGTAATCATGATGTATAATAGAAACACATTAAATATCTAGTCACGTGCACAAATGTTCACTTCATAATTCAATGGCGTTTCCTAACCATATGATACAATAACCATGCTCGAACTGATGTATGAAAGATGTAAAACTCAGGAGTCCTGAGGAATCTTTCGGCACATCTGACTCGGTCTTTAAAACTAACCAATAGAAATATACACTTTTTATTTAGTAGATAATGAATGATTATTTTTCGTATTAAGAGATTTTTCCAGATAATTTTTATGAAATAAAGAGGATGAATTTGATTAAAGTTGCCATGATTATACCAGGGCATTGTCACATGCACTGTTATGGTAAAGATAACTTAAGCTTTGCACAAAGCAAAGTGACGTTAGAGATAACTATTAAAATTGATGGAAATTTTTCAGAAATCGTGAAATTTGATTATCGGAAAATATTCAATAACAAAAATCATGAGCTGATTTTAACTTGCAAAAATCTAAAGTGTAGAATAAGAGGAGATGCACATTTGTGTGCACATTTTGCTCAAATATTTCTTAACCCAATTTGGACTGGGGGGGAGGGGCGGATTCCGCCCCACTGACAGATATTTAGCTGCAACTTTTGAACAACAAGAGCTTTTTTAAAGAAATCTTTGGAACTATCTTAAAATTTATCTAGCTTTCCGGTAATTTTTTTTTTAATTGCCAACCAATTAGCGGTAATTACCAATTAGTCACACCTTGGTCAAGCAAAATTTAAGCTTTTTTCATTCTCCTTGTGGCGAAAAGTGCCACAATTGCTTTGAGTGACAAAAAAATATATTTAATAGGTACCAAAGCTAGTTTCATTAGGATGTATAACATCAATGGTTTTGCCATTTGCACTTTTTTACACTGAATCTGTAAGAATTTCGGTGACGTTATGTCGAAAAAGTGCTGACGGAAACAAAATAATGGTCCATTATTTTTGTTGATTATAGAGAGGGGCGGAATTCGCCCCCCAGTCATATAGCGCTTAAAAAAGCCAAGTCCAAATAGGGTTAAGGCCTGGTATTACCAAAACAATTGAAAGAACTTCGATCTTTTCCGATCTTCAGCAACATCTCTGTAAGAGAACATCTTTTTAATAGAATGGATTAATATCATTAACCAACAGTTTGTAAGATTCTTGATAATTGTGTTTCATCACTTTCTATCTTGCATTAACTTTAATAGTTAGCTGTTGATTTTTCGATTATCTAACGTATATCGTGATAAATGACTAACATCTGCTTTTATATCTCTCATCTCTAATGCCTACTCGATACACGGCCATACATCTTACCGACAAAAAGTTGGGCGTTTTGGGACCAGCTGCGATTTTTTTTTTTTTTTTTTTTACGAAAAATTAAAAAACGTGCTGGATGAAATAGACGTTCCAGAAGAAAATCTTTCTGAAAATGACTAAGCGTGCCGTATCAAATAAGGAGCGAACCGGGTGAAAAATTGTTCAGAATTTAATAAGCTTACAGGAAGGTTTATTTGATCCACGAGAGTAAGTCCTGTGTAACGGATTTAAAAGTTTACTTTTATGATGACATTTAAAGTTATTCTAGAAGAAACGTAAATTCATCATATTGCTGTTTTCTGTACTAATTTGGTGAAAATCCATTAAATAAATACCAATAAAATGGATCTTGAATAATATGGATAAATTGATAACTTCTGGCCGTTTTAAGTTTTTTTCGGGCCATCTAATAGGGCCCAGAGAAACAAAGAATATATAAGAAAAATCAAAATTTATTGTATTCCTTTTTCCAATTCTAAATAATGTGAAGAAATAATAGTGTAAACTAGAGAACTTATTTTACCATAAATATATCTGATAGTTAAAAGTAACCAAACTCCTGGATTAGCACACCTTGTCTCAGAGAAACAGTGAGAAAAAGAAAGTCTCTCTTGGACACCAGATTTTGGTGTTTTTTCCACCGGGAAATGGCCAGGACAGATTTCAACCAACAGCTGTTTACTGGGACAAACAATTAATTTGCAAAAAAAATAAATTTTTTGCTCAGACAATGAAAATCAATGAGCGGGACAACTATGTTATCATATTTAGACTGGTACATATAAGGAAATTGACCGTGACAGTTAAGTCCACCTAAATGCCACTAGAACAGCAAAAAGGGACAATTTGTCACTAAGACACTCACTGTTACATATGCCACCGTTCCTCTGTGAGACAATGAATTAGTACTGGTGCATAGAGAAATTGATAATCAGAAATGGCTCAATTCGAATGAAGAACCAAAACGATATGCTGCTGAAAAAACTATTATCGGTAACCTCTTATAGCTATAAACTACTTACTCAGCAAATAAAAACCTGTACATTAAATTGTCTCGACTAAAATCAATTAAGCACAAAAGTCATTGTTTAGCAAAAATCTAAAAACATTGCTTTTTAAGATTCCTTTTAATTGGCCATTTTTTTTAAATCTACGGTGATCACAATATTCTTAATATGGTTCCAAAATGTAAGAATTTGGCTGAATTAAGATGATTTTACCAGTCCCCAGTCCCCTTGCATTTTTGTAATTTTTCTCTTCACGCATTCCACATGACATACTAATATAGTTATTTTAAGCACAACGGTTGTTTTTATCGCTTTCTCTAAAAAGGGCTTGTCTTTTTATCACAACTACGTCTTCGTCACCACCACTGTCTTTATATGCCTTGATTGATGTTACCAATAGCCTGTGCTTTTGATGACGAAATGGCATCTTTTTGAGCAATGAACATCACAAGCAGTGGTATCCCTCTCCATGATTTTACAAGAGAGTACAAAAATCCAAAAACCATGTTAAAAACTGATTCATCATCAGGTGTATTTGAGTGGTGTATTTGTACAAGGCCAAGTATTTCTGATGTTCCGCAAATAAGGACCAATCTAAAGGCGATGTGACATAGATTAACATTTTTTATATTACTGGTAGCCAATACCTGTTGCGGTATCTTTAAGGTAGTTGCCAAACGGTATATCATCACTGTTAGAATAGACAAAGAAAGGATGTTCGATGTCAGGAGTGGACCATAAAGAAGAACTATCCGAGCATAGTATCCATGTAAAACACATACTCCGTTTCGACCGTAGCTCGAATCGATTATTGTATATTCTTTTAGATCCAATCCCACACTAATGATAATTCTCGATGAAAATATGCATATACTGATAGAATTAAAAAAACTTTTTCTTTTTGATTTTTGCATTGAGGAAATAGTATTCACGATATCTAATGCCATACTTGTTGCTAAAAAATGCGGAGTCAGCAAAAAGAAATGCATAAGTAATCCAATAGTGTCACATAAGTGTTTGTTTACAACAGTTTCACTTAACGATAATGCATTTGAAAATAGGAAGAGGCCATCACTAAAAGATTAGCATATTGATAGAGCTGCAATGAAGTATCCATGTACATTTTGCATTTCCTTAGTTTTATAGATGATACTGACGATGCATGTATAACTTAAGAAACTAAAACATAAGCCAATGATTGAAATTTATCCTTCGACAATGAATATATTCGTCAGAAAATTTGGCTGTTGCTACTCGTATCACATACTGCATACTTTCTGTTTTCAAGATAAATGTATTCGTTTCTGTTGAATATTTCGTATTTGTCATTTTCCAATTGAATTAGCGATTTGTTCTCGAGAATCGAAGTGTTGGAAGATAAGAGACGAAGAGAACCGTTTAAAGGTAAGTTTAAACTTTCACAAATAAAAACATCTCTTGAAATTGTTGTCATCATATCTTTGATTTCAATCCATAAGGCCACCTTCCAGTTATGCAGTGCTCTACCATTATAGATAATATCGCAATCTTGGAGAAAAGATAGATTTTGTACCAAAACAGGATTTTTACATATATGATTTCTTGGGAAAATATGAAATACATTCTTTGTTACATGTGGTGTTGGATGGTGATTCGGAGTCAACAAAATCCGCCCCGTCCATCCAGTGTATTGGGTTAGGTGTCCTAATTCTCTTCGAATAAACTGTTCTATATCTTTGAAGTTTTGTTTAACTTTTATGATGATTGACGTTTTATCGTAAAACAGAATTTCAAAATGATCAGCTTGACCAATTCTTTGTTGGAAGTATTCAATAAACTCCAGAGAGTAGGTAGAATTGTACAAATGAAGATAAAACGGTTTTGTTTTTAAGAAGCAGTCATCATACTGTGTTTTATTTTGTTTACCATAAAATGGCAATGACTTCAGTTTTTGATTTTTCTGGCATTCAGAACCAACAAGTTTATAGCCAGCAGAACAAGATTCAACCAGTCATTTTCCTCGCATCAAATCTTGAAAATCGTTTTCAGAGTTGCAGATCTTATTCTGGTTGTTTTCTAATGGTGAAGCTAATTTTAACAACGATGACCAGGAAAATGGAAGTATAATTTGGTTTGATTTTTTATCACAACTACCAGTATGTTCCACTTTTAGCTTTTTTATGTCAATATTCTCCTTTTGGCATAGATAACAAAAGTGATTATTGAAATTACCTCTTTGTGCTGCAAATGACACACAGCGATCAAAGAATTCGTTTCCTTCGTGACATCTATCAGTTTTTATATTCTTGTCACACTCATTAGCTTCTTTTAATCTTTTATCTGATATTAGATATTTGCAATGGGTCCTTGGATAATTATTTACACATTTCATTGTATAAGAGACAAATTTAAAACTACTCACATTGTTACAAGTAGCGCAATGTCTGTTTTTATACAGAGTTAAGTCTGTATCGTACACTGGTATCGAATCTTGAACTGATATTGCTTTGGATGTACATAACTCTGTATCATATGGATGTGAGTTTAATTGACAGTTGTCTATCATCAGGTAATATTGACTGATAATAAAATCTTCATCGCGCACGGCTAATGGAAACGCTGGCAAACATTTTTCTTTTTCTTTAGATGCATCTTTCAAGATACGTTGAGATGTTTGTGAAGTTGTTGGAATACCAAAAAACATCGATGCAGCATATCTTCCTTCGCATACAGTCTGATGCACATGAACAACAAGCATTTATTTCTTGTTTTGAACCATTACACATCATACTTGTTGCTGCGACTGATAAATTGATCGTCGACCATGGGTAAGAGCTCTCGCATAGGAAATTCCCTTACAATATTGGCTGTTGTCATATTTTTTATGGTAATGACAGAAATGAGACTGCCAATGTTGAAGATTATTCTTGATCTGCAGCAATAATCGATCATGATAGTCTGTCTCTACAAGACTGCTTTTTCATCACTTTTCGGCTGAACATTCAATTATTTCTGCTTTTTATTTTGATCAAAGATATTTAAGAAATTAGTGGTAGTAGCCAATAGAATCAGTGTTCTTCAGGGCCGTACCGGAGTGTTTTTTGTTGGGGGGGGGCTTAAAAAAGTGTGTGTCTCCGCGAGTCGCCACCATGGT
>JAUKPT010001491.1:0-15186 GCA_032273505.1 Nanomia bijuga
CTGACTTTGGTAACAAACATGAAGGAAAATGCGAGGGTTTAGGGGTTTAGGGGTTTATGGATTTACTGTAAGGGTTTTAGAATTAGGGTCAGAGTTTGGATTTAGGGTTTTGGTTAGGTTAGAGGTCATTCAAAAAGGATTTTTTGAATTGATTACTATTGGTGACATAAAAAGGGGGAGGGGGTAAATACAAATGGTGACTTCACCACCATATTTTCTTACTGTTAACACTTTTGCAATTTTATCTTTATTTTTGATACTATTACGTTCTTAATGTTTTTGGTGCTTGATTTTTAAAAAAAAGTTTGTCACTTTTTACCCAGTGCCAAAAGGGGAGAAAAAGTGACAAACGGCGGGGATTCAAAAATCACCATTTTTGCGGTGACGTCCTTTTTGAATGACCCCTTGTGCCACCGTTCCGAATGATGAGATGCATTTGACTGATGCTTTATAGCTTCTGTAAAATTTAAAATAAAAATTGTATTTACAAAGAAAAATAACAAATTTATAGCTTTAAATTCATCAATCGTGAAAGAAAAATCATATACTTTTGCCAACTTTTTATCAGGCTATTTCTGTTTATTCATTTTAAGACTTTATACGAAATAGTCCAGAAATCCCAGGCCGGATATCGGATAATAGTTCGAATCGAACCTCGTGGTACAATTCATATTTGTTTAGTTCATCGGATATGGTTAGAACTTTCTTGATTATATTTTTGATTCGTTATGCCTGATGCATTTCCCGGTTCTTGTAATACATTCTAAAAACAGGTTGAGATACTTACTTAAATCATGTTAACACAGTGCAGCATAAGGACATGGAAATTTAACATTTATGGATTTTATCTAATTGGTGTTTGCAGAGAGAGGTTAGATTTACTATGTTATTTGAAAAAAAACAGTTGTCTAACTCGTTAATCATACTTTAAGGCAGTTATAGATTCCATTGTTGATTTAAGGCAGATATAGATTTTAATCAATCTGTTTCTTCGTTTCTTCGTGGAACAACTCAATGGTGGCGAGCCACCAGTGAGGTCACTAGAGTGTATGGCTAAGGCGAGTGGATAGGCATTTGATCTATACTTAGAAAAGGATAGCTTGTAATATTTGGGAAACGATTCATTACAAGAAATGCTAGGTGACCCACTGTCTTAGTGGTGCCCCGCTGGTCTCCAAAAGTTGTTTTAAATATAATTCTAACCAGAAGGTACTGGGCTTAATTTCATTGATATATTTTTTTTCTAACCATGAGCAATATCAACGTGGTTAGACTATAAATAATTAAGAGCTGGCCTTGGGTAACGTATGTGTACTTTAGTTTGAACGGGAGTACCTTAGTTTGAACGATGATGTAAAATTTGATTAGAGATTTAATCATACATTTAAAAAAAATGATTATGCTTGGGCAAGGACTACAATATTCCTGTAGTCTGTGCCCAAGCATAATTACTTAAAAAACATGTATGATTAAATCTCTAATCAATTTTACAGCATCGTTCAAGCTAAGGTACACATACTTTAGGGATGGAGTTGTAGGTTTGGGAATTTTTTTGTCCTCATCATACTCTCCATTATTTTTCATGTAAGGATATTGGGGTGGCATCTTGTGCCACCTCTATAACGTTTACGGTTTAAGGCTCGCCAAGGTGATGATCTCTGTCCGAGAAAGGCACCAGAGTTGATCTCTCCGGGGAACAGAACAAGAAGTCATATATAATATAAGCTTTTGACAGAGCATTTTAAAATTGAGATACCGGGGTATGCAATTTGGGTGGCGAAGAACATTATTACAGGAAAGGGGGTGGGTCAAGTAGGGGTTAACATCTCAAATGGACTATTGGATCTTCCACAGACGATCTCAACAAACAAGAATCAAATCAATGATTTCCTTAACAACTTGTGTCCACTAGGAACACTACTTGAGCGGAAGGTAATTGTGCGAATTGATCGCATTAAGTCTTTCATAACAAAAGGAATGCGTTTTTATCTATTTGTCTTTGTCAAGTCTCCTATAGAGCTAACCCGGATGTTTAATAACCGGACGAGTTATAATTGGTTCATTCATGCAGATTAAGACCTCATAATATCCATGCAGGAACACTGGGCGGTAGCAAATATATTCTGAGAAAAACAACTTTTAACAAGGTAAGAACTATTAAGAATGTTTTTTTCTATGGAATTAGATATTTGACTATCCGAAATTCCCGAGAATTGCGTTAATTCAATTTCGCGTTTACGTAGGAAAAAACACAGTAGATATTTGGCTTTCCTCATTACGGTAATTTAGTTTCGCCTACGGATTCTGTTTTGATGAAACTTCCTTATGGTGCGAGAGAAACTACAATAGACTGAGCGACAAATACATTTGGAGCACCAGAATTTTACATTTCATGGGTGTCCAGTATTTTTATGCTTTGTCTGAGATTCGCTTATTTTTGTGAAGTAATTGGCTTAATAACTTTGAGAGTATTTTGAGAATATAATCAGTTGTTTTCAATGTCTCTCGAAACGTGAAAACGTCTTTATCGTAATTACAAATAGACATATAAAACTCCCAGGACTTTCAACAGTGTAATCCTAAATTAAAACAAACATCTAAAAACGTGCCTTTAGAATGGAAAGCAACTGCTTATCATGGATACATAAAAAAAGACAATTTTGGCTTTTGTTTAGCCGTTTGATGGGAAAAAGCCAACAAAAAGCTATAAATGGGTCACATTTTTTGATTTACATTTCAATGTAGTCAAAAACCTTTTTGTATATCCATGAGAATGTCAAAAACAACTTCGTTAATATTCACACTTTTAACTAATGCGCTTGGATAATCTGGAGAAGGAAGATAAAAAGTCTATTGCTTCAAAGTAGATGAAAGAAACAAAAAACTGGAAATGTACCACGTTTTTGTTTTACTAAATCCATGAGAACAGTATTCGACAAAAGAAATTTCTTCTTGCAGATGCTGGTTTAGATATCCAAATCTACTTAGAAAATCGGCAGCAGGTTAAGGGCAACAACTACAATGTAATTACATTTTTATAGAATCCAGATAACAAATAAATAATAGTATATTTGATAAGGTCTAATATGATTTTAACCTTTACAAAAAAACCTAAAAAGTAATTGATAAGATTGTTAACCATTCTTCTGTATTTGATTTTTTTTTCAAATTGTCGTTCTTAGCTGATCTTCCTGAATGGCTCACCTTCCTGCCGACTTCATTGCGACGCAAGGTTGTCGTGGCATGCATGAGAATGTCAGAATGAAGGAATATCGGAATGAAGATATTTGCATGAATATTTGCAATACAGTATAATAGTTGAAAACAGCCTTCAGATATTCTTTTTTTATTCTTTTTTTATTCTTTTTTTATCAATTCTTCATCAAAAACCTCGTCCAAGATGAAAAATACAGTTCATTGATTTTTCAGGGTTTTTTGGTCAGATCATTTACCATTGCACCTTTCAAAATATATATAAGATATAAAAAAACAATCTTAAGATACAAATTCCGAAGTCCATAAGTCACTATACACAAATCTCGCACAGCTTTCTTTTTAGAAATCTGATATTTATCCTATTGTTCAAACTGAAATCTCAGCCATTCCGAGGAAAGATTTGCCTTCCTCAGCCCAGAACACTGGTATTTATGGATACAACAAAATACCCTTTTATTGACGAACAAGAATCTATAAATTGATTATTCGATTTTTATAATCCATGAGAATTCGAAAATCAAAATATTTGCTTGAAAGAGTACACGATTTTTAAGTAAATCGTAGATGATCTGGATTGATACCTTGATCAGAAAGTTAAAAAGAGCCTCTTGATCTGCTAAAAACGATCTATGCATAACATCGTGAAAAGGACGTATGGAAATTCATTTGCTCTTTCTCTCTCGCTTTAAAAGGAAATATTTTTATTCGAACACAATATAATGATTATATTGCCCTAACAAATTGAAATAAATAAAAATGATTATTTAAACTGCAATAAACAAATATATAGATAAATAAATAAAAAGGAAAGACAAACAACCATAATCTGCTCTTTATAGAATATTTATTGTAAACTGGTCCGTGAAAGGAAGAAAATACATGCCCTGGGGGTGTACTAATTCTTCAATACATCAGAACGTGCCGAATTTGAAGAAAAATAATTGTTCTTTCTTTTATTCTATAATTTTTCATTCAAAAATATGGTTCTTTATTTTCTTATTTTCAACATATAATTTTTGATCAAAGTCAGGAATCAAGCAAATATGAGTAATAAAGTGTATTTAGTTTTAAAAGCTTATGTACAACTAGTAATTCATCTCGTCCTTGAAAACTGTTGTTGTATAAGTGCCTTTTGACTCATAAGCACATAAAACTTACCAAGTAATGGAACACATAGAGTAGCATATCCATTCATTACCAAGAAAAATGCTAATTTGGCCAAAAAGCATCTTTAAAATCAGCTTTTTAAAGAAAAGCTAACACACTGAATGTCGATGAGACTACGTTTTTAACTCTATGTATTGTGTTTAAGATGACAATGGAAGACCAGTGTTCTCACAGGTTTTTTCTGTAATCTATCTCAATTGTTTTATTGGTTCTGTATTGTAAGAAAAATATGTTTTCTTTTAGATAGAAAAAAGAATAAAGAATACAAAGAAGACGAAAAGAGAAAGAGGGGGGGATCTGAAATAGATCCTCGTGGTTTTATAGTGACTTTACATGTGGATGTTAGCTTGTTGAACATAGCTGTGCACGCGACATGGCTTTTGAAATGTTTGGGTATTGATGTATCTTGGAAATTACTTAGTTGGAGATTTTACTTTAGTAGAAGAAAGATTGGCTCAGGTATTTAGTTCTTGTTTGCTTTTTCAATTTTCATTTTTTTGTTTCTAGTGATTTGATATTAATGGTAATCTCTAGATTCTTTTAGCCAAAACTTCTTATTTCCTCCCACGCCATTTTCCTATTGATCTTATTCTTCCCTATTTTAGGGTGCAAAACGATAGAACTCACTTATTTCTTCCCAAAACCTTTTCTTATTTTCCCCACCCGCGAAGAACTCTGTTGGCCAAAATATTTACCGTATTTCGGGAAAATATAGAAACATAAAGTCCAATGCTCAAAATTGGCAACAACGCGTTTTGTCAAGGGGTGATCAAGCGATCAAATTATTTGGAAATGAACTTTTAAAAATTAAGATTTTTTTAGTTATTTTGTTTTCTATTTAAGAGAAACAGAAATTGCTGCTCATTTAGTCAATTTGTTCTAGAATCAAAGCTTCCACATGTATTGTAGGGAACGTTCAATTATAAGTATTTTAGGATCGTGAATTCTCAGAATTATCATTTACATATTAAAGTTATACCTAAAAATTTCATTTCTGTATCTCCTAAGTACCAAACAAAAAAACTGACAATTTCTTAACTTTTAAAAGAACACATGGGAATTTGTCTTGTATTTTTTGCTTATTTTACTATCTATTTTGTGGTTTTTGAATGATTGAGAAAACAATTTAATGTTCTGAAAGCTAGTAAAATATTTACTTTCTTATCAATGTCTGACTTATCGTATTTTGTGATCTGTTTTAAATATTTGCAATGTTGACAAATTGCAGGTAACTAAATCAAAATAAAAGATCAGATGATATTGTTTTGCAGAAGAAAACATGACAAAGATATTTTGTTTCAAAAGAAATAAGAGGTGAGAAAAAAATAATCTTCCACTGAATAAATGCTCCAAATGGCTACTCAGCCGAGGAAATGACCGACCCCTAAAAATGAAACTCATATTGTCTTTTTAAAATGTTCATCTATTACTCTATTATTTGTATTTTTATTTTGCCATGCTGGCAAAATACAGGTAGCTACAAACACAGTTCACGAGAAAGAAAATCTTAGATCAAAATAATCAAATGAGATAAATCATGATACAGATAGAATATAAGTATGTGGCTTGAAAGATAGAAATATCGATTTGAAAAATGGGATAAATCGATATGGAGATAAATTTATATATATATATATCGTCATAGTCAATTTGAAATAAAATAAAATAAAAAGACGATGCATTTCGATCTTGAATTGGAGTTTTAATCAGTCATAGTCATAGTTTTGTTAATCTCTTCTAATTTCCATGCTTGTTTTTAATTGATAGGCCGAAAATCATGTAAACTTGTAACTACATTCAACATGCAACATGCAAGCACGGCTGAAGAGAAATACCAGATTAAATGATACGAAGGAGAGATTCATGATAAATATTTGCCATTGTTTGTTTTTATTAGCTTCGCCTGAATATCATTTTATACTAATCTATACTAAAAATGACAAAATTAACTCAGCTACATGAAACAGTGAAACACGGGACATAAGATTCAAACTATCAGATTAGAAGAATACCATATGATTTTGAGAAGAAACAAACATAATAAAAAGATTATTTTTTTTCGTGACATGTTACAACTAAATAAAAGATTGTTTTGTTTTCGTGATTGCGAAAAGTTCTTAGTTTTCAATCTATCACTTATTTTTGAGATTTTGCAGCAAACATTAAATTAAGAATGACATATTTTGTGACATTAAGCGATAAGTTTGTGACTTTTCGCGTCAAACGTGATATTTCGCGCCAGGTTTGCGAAATTTTGCGTCAGAATTGTCATTTTGCGACCAGAGAAGACTGATATCGAGAATAGACAAACATAATAAGAATGAAGATATGAAGATAAGAGGAAGATATATTAGTTTCTTTTCGTGAAATGGACCCCGTCTGCTGATCTGTAGCATGATAAATTCATGAACATTTTTGATCATTATCAAGATATTTGCGAACTTCGAACACGTTAAAAGATATGGTGAATAAAGCTTAGTACTTGAATAAAGAAATTGCTAGACATTTTATATATTATTTTTCAACTTTTAACTCATTAGTTATTCAAAGTGCAAAATTTCTTTTGTTCATGGCGTCAGAGGTAAAGTTTCTCTCTATAAAACGTTTTAAACAGATGGCTAACGTTTAGCTTTCATTTTGGGGTACATATTTTTTGATTGTTAGTCATGTAGCAAGTTTCTTTTGTTTTCGTGATATGTTGTTGATACTAATGATGCAATCTCGTGAAAAGTTGGAAATTTGATCCAGGTTTTTAAAGTCAATCATTTCTATTAATAATAGAGTGACTCATTGCCGACATGTTTTAGATGATTAGATTTGCTTACAGGCAGAATGTTGTGTTAAAAGACTGAAAAGAATGAATATCAAGCATATGATTACAGTACTTTTCCTTAGATGTGAGTAGTTATAGCAAAATGGGTTTTATTTTCATTTTATAACATAACATAACAGGCCCGGAGCTGGCAGTGGGGCCCAGGGGGGGACGGCCAGCCCAGTCTCAAATACAATTGAAAAAACAACAGCCTGTGTTATCATTTACTCACTAATCCCACTGAAAAGTTTCTAAATGATTTGTATGTCTTTTTAATCGTTGGAGGATGAATGTTATATATATATATATATACTAACATATACTAACATATTCTAATATATTCTAGCCTTCTTAAGGTAGCAAATCGATGCCTCTTCAGAGAGAGAAAAAAAATAGAGGTATTGATTTTTTGCTTTTATACAGTTTAGAACTTCGAATGTCCGCCCTGATATTTTTGTATTTCATCAAAAAAGGATAAATACAATATTCCTGTGGAAGATGACTCATATTACTGATTCAAATTGCATTTCTTGCGTCGTAACAAAATCTCTGCCAAGCCTATCCAGCTTATTTTATACTTTTATCTTTGGGCTATACATTCCATTATTAAACTACCTCAAAAGTTGCTATGGTTAACTTCTAAATAATGTGATTATTACACTAGACCAATGACATTTAAGTTATTTCCTTCTCCATCGATTTTGAAAATTTTAGAAAACTTTTTCCCGTTTTTACAAGTTAGGGGACATCTCAAAAAGGTCTTCATATTTTTTAAAAGAAAATGTCTGTTAAGGGGGTTGGTGTCGAGCATAATCTTTAAATAAATATGAAAACCTGAATGTAGCTCTCGAATGTCCCTAATACTTCAGTAAAAAAGGTAGAACAGTTTAAGAAAACGTTTTACAAGTCATTTCCCCATTCATTTCAGGTTTCTCCCCCAAGAAAATAAGTGGAATGATATTGTTGCAATCATAATCATGGTTCTGGGGGATAAAATGCTTTACAGATATCTCCTGTTAAAAAATATGAAAACCTTTTTGAAATGTCCCCTTACATGCATTATAAAGTTATGGATAAGCCTTTAATCTTGGCCCGATTTTTCAAACGTTATTTAGCTCAACTACTGTTTAACACAAGATATTTCTATTGTAATAAAATCATAGACTTAAACAGGGTTAAATAACCTTAGAACAACCGGGCCCTGATCTCCACCAACTCAGTCATATGTGGATATGGGTTGGGTTGAAGAGCTACTCAACTTCATAACAAGTAGCTACTTTATGTTCAAAGCTTTCCATGACCAGTAAAACACTCAGATTAAATCGTAGTTCTCATTTTCTATTATTAATGACTCGCTAGACCAGTCGGTTAGGTGTCAAGAATATGATGAAAAATTAATCGAGAACTGAGGAGGCTTGAGTGTTCATGAAACGGCATAAATACAAGCATAGATAAGGAGGTTAATATTAGAATAGGTACCACAGTTAAGTAGGGAGACCATGTTCTTTTATGTTCTTTTTTCCTTTTCAAGTTTAAGGGTTTAAAGAGTTAAAGTAATGTATGTTGGTAATTTAGGTAAGGTTCGGTGCAATTTGTTTTTGTAGATTGAGGTAGACCTTGGAAAGGGATTCTTAAGTGTTCTTCTTATATTTTTATGTTTTATGTTTCGATACAGTTTAGTAAGGGCTTAGAATGGACATTTTGTTATAAGTAGATGCAAAATAAACAAAAATGGGCGGGAAAATGTATAAAAGGCATTTTTCAACTCTTTTCATCTAATGTTTTTGATTTAGATGTGTTATTTTGCAAGAGCCTTGACGGTTTTTAGAAATGCTGATTAAAATACACCTTTCCGTTATTCGCGACTCCATGATTTCAGTTTTGACGGAATTAATAATATTGTTAATCATGAATCACGATTTTGGGAAAATCATTTGTCAAGCAGGACATCAGTTCATATGAACAAACTTTGAACCAGTTATTTTCCATACATTCATCATTCAGTTCTACATTTTTGCTTGTCTGCCATGTAAACCAGCTTTCAACATCCTATATGTTGGAATAAATGGATGAGCCATGAATATGTGAAAATCACATCATCCAAAATCTGTTTGGTTCACCAAAAATTTCTACAATCAATTTTAAACATCAGAAAACATTAAATGATTAGAAAAGAGCTGTTTTTGATCTTGATTTGCGTATTAAAAGTCTAAGTACACCACTCAGGAGTTTAAATTTGGCATGGAAAACGGCGAATTTTGCCGTTCCAACACGAAGAACTTTCGGCCTTTTGCCGGCCCATAAATTATTTTCGCCGGCCTTAGATTCTTGGCCATGTTTTCTTTTCAACTATTTTTGCCAGGAGATCACATTGGCATTCGCCGCCAATTGAAATTAGGGTTTCGCCGGCCAAACAAAAAAAATAATTGAAAAACTGCCACTAACCTGCTGACTGTCTCTTCGTGCAGGTTTTTCACAGGCGAGTTTAATATTGATAAAATGATTAAACTGTGAAATACACAACGTCCAGCCCGAAGATAAATAAACGAATAAACACAATAAATAAATAAGTACAGTTTTTCCTTTTTTTTATTTAATTAAAAAATCAAAAATTGTAACGGCCGTTTGTAACAGAAATTAAAATTTTAAAAAAAGATTTTTTTTGAACTTTTGTTTAGATTTTAAAAAAAGTGCCTTTAGTTTGGAATGGTTATGTTGCACATGTATGGTGATTTATAATCTTTTTGGTATGGAAATTTAAATTTAAATTATCTTATTCAGGGTTTCAACTGTTTTTCTCTTTGTCCGACGAAAGCCAAATTTCAATTTCAATTTTAAAATTTAACTGTTTAAATTGTGGAGCCCTGGGTCAAAAATTTCATAGGCCTGAATTGCTTACGTCAAAATTATTCGGACGTCATTTTAAATACATAGAAGCAAAAAAAAACGTTTCGTACTATTTCATTATCTTGATTTGTACTTATAAGTGATTTATTTGACCACATTTGTGTCATTACCAGAGTATAAACAAATACTTATTGAAATCCTTGGTTATAGTCCTTAATCTTTTTGATTTGCGACTTCCTGTTTTCTGGTAAAACATTCAATATAGCAAGTGCATTTTGTTGACATATAAACGCCTCTTTTTTGAAATACTTTTCTCTCTTGTCGATTTCGATTTTGACAAATTAATTATTTTTTCAAAATTAGTTGACATGTTTATATTTTTTTGCGAACCTTTTTGGGAAATATAATGTCCTAAATGATGTAAGCTTCGTCATATTCAATTCTTCATTAGAAAATGTTAATATTTTTTTTCAGATAGTATTATATAATATATGTGAAACACATTATGAATATAAAAGAGTAAAAAGCAAAAGAAAGAGAAGTATATAAAAAAGATTTGCAAAAATGATTAGTACG
Source organism: Nanomia bijuga (assembly GCA_032273505.1). NCBI lineage: Eukaryota > Metazoa > Cnidaria > Hydrozoa > Siphonophorae > Agalmatidae > Nanomia > Nanomia bijuga. Next base: position 10,619 of record JAUKPT010001491.1, read on the forward strand.
ATTTAAGGTTCATTAATAAGTGAATTTTAACTTCAGTATCGTTTGTGTCGAAATTTGAGCTCCACTGCTTGGACTTCTAATGCACAACACTTGAGCCCGAACAAGAACAATTAAAATCTTGACTCTAACATATTCTGGTTAGTCTGATAGTTATAATTCCTCGTTAGAATGGACTGCCAAAACGTGCTTACCTGATGCGAGAAGAAAATTCCAAACCAAAGCAAATTAATTTCAAATATCTGATTTAAAATTTTACCAGAAAGTGTAATTGTATGGTGTATCAAAACCACAAGTTAACAAACTTACCAAGAAACAAACTGGCAAACTTTGAATTATGAATTATTATGTTTTTTGAAAGACGTTTCCATTTTCTGATTTTTAAACTCGATCAAAATATGAAAATATTGTCGGACAAGTCGGACAAGTCGGACATGACCGATAGTTGAATGCCCGATTTCACTTGCCTTCCAGCGGTCGTGATGATCGACAGAAAATCTCAACCATTTGCTTCACATGTAAAAGTTGTGCCTGAATAAAAATATGTCCGATAGAAAATGGCATGTTAGAGAACCTTTGTTCGAAGGGTATGGAAAATATATTTTTCGACCTTGGTCTCAAAATTTGACGTAAACGATCGTTACGCAAGAAATGAACTTCACATTTTTGAGTAAACGAGCTTTCGTTTACCCTGGCGTTCGAAATTTCTACAAAGAATATGATTTAAAATGACGTTTCATTCACGATGTATTAGTTCAATATACTAAGATTACACAATTTTTAAAGGAATTCATAACGTTTTTGAGCCAGAGTTGAAAGTTTGATTATCCTCCCCTATCTACTGGATTTGAAATAAAGCTAATTTTTCATTATTTGTCTTTCAACAAAATCATTCAACTTGAACTAATGTTTTTTTGTATGAACAAATCTGAACGCTTTTTAATCCTTCATTAAGCTTTAGACCAGTTTTCTTCTCTTGAGTTTAGGTAATTTCTCGAACTCTTTTATATTTTTTGTGGGAATTTGTATCTTTAAGATAACCGCTTCAAATATAGAATAGGATTTTGAATAAACATTCTTCTTAACTAGACTTTTCCTCTGTGTAAACAAACCATTACGGTTTAATCCATTCATCAAGTGTGCATAGAGCTTTACAAGGATATTTGACATAATCGTTGAATAAACGCGCGAGAAAATGCGATAATTCTTATCGTGTGATAAACCTGTATACACGACGTAAAACGATTATGATTAATTTATGTCTGAGCTTGCTAATCCTTATTCATACATCAATACAAAGAGGAGAGAGGAAAAGTGTTTATAAACGTTTTGTTCAAACATTAAGTGCGGTTCTATTTCTGATGTACTCCTCTTGTATGAGTTGAGTGGAGTTGCAAATATTGCAACGAGTTGATATATGCACACGTGATAAGAGAGTTCAGTGTTGAGTTGAGTTTTTTCAAGTGAAGTTGTTGTCACAGAAAAGGTATATCTTGTGAAATTCAATGGGATTTTATGTACCAAAGATTTAGTAACTTTATTTGATTTGAAAGAAATGTTACATAAAATTCTAAATCTGGAGTTGATCAGAAGGTTTCCGACTGTTTTTGTATGAAGGTATACTTAATCCTGTTTTTTCATTTTTCTTGCTGTTATGCGAGGTCCTATTATTCCACTGAGCAAAAAATGGTTTTCTTTGGGTGTATTAAAAATAGAATAAATCCAATTTTTGATATGAATATTTTCTATGATTATCATTTTTCTCAGGGGATTTAACAATTTTGTATATACAATCTTTTCATAAGGGTTAATCTTTATTAAATCTTTAAAACATTGACTCAAATAAGATATCCTCACATCTCCCGATAAAGTTTCATTTCTTACATTTGTAAACAAAGTTGAAATCTTTCAAATTTTGTTGATGTTTCAATTTAAAATGTTCTTCTGATGTATCCGCAATTGCGATAAATTTTTATTGTTACCACATTAGCTAAAAAAGTTAAGAAGCATTTTCCCCTTTGAATTATTTTTTAAAAGGAATTACAGAAATCTTCTTGCTTTAACAGCTTTTGAATTGTTCTTTTAATGTTGAATTTCATTATATCATATTTGTTGGTTTTCAGAGGAATATGGTTAAAACCTTATTTTGATTAGGACTGATCTTTTCTTGATTCTAAATAGTTTTATTTCAAAGTTTTGTTACATTTAAAATGCAATGTCACGAAATGTATCGTCCAGAAAGAGAGAAAAAAGTAACTTTCATAAAGGAAAGTCTCTGTTATAGGTCATAATTTATAAAGGAACAATATCAAATACTTTCCAGGTCAAAAGAATATCATTGTTCAATTATTTTCCCAAAATTCTTTTAATTGATCGAACGATGAATGTAAAGATATTATTTGGCCTTTTATTGATTTGTAAAATAATTCTTTGCAACAGATTTTTCCAAAAAGAACTTTGTTACTTTTGTGCTCTAACGTTTTTAGACTCAATGAAATAGCTTTGCATTCTGTAGGTAATTCCTTTAGCATTGGATTTCCTGCTATAACATCTTTGGATGTCTAGGTTGGCATTCACTTCAACTAAAAGAAGCAGCATCAAAACATTAGGATATAAATGTGGACACCAATATCACTTCAACAATTAATTCATAGTCTTATTAAGACTGGAGAGGAGCGTTTTTTCAAAGGTTAAAAGGCCCTTCTTATCTAATTGCACAACTTGTTTCTCTTCTTTGAACTAAACCAATCCTACTGTTATAAAGTTTGTAAAACTAGAAGTTAGAATGACAGAAATATTCCAGCTTTTTACAGGTGATTCTTCAACATTGGATTTCCTGCTATAACCACTCTAGATTTCCAGGTTGACATTCACCTAAACTAAATGAAACAGCATCAGAAAGTTTTTCAGACATATTTGTGTGTCTGCATTAAGCTATTAAGCCGGTTAAGCTATTCATGCTACCTGCGTAATCCATATGCAGACCGATTAAGAACATTCCATTGGTTATTGGAGGTTTAATATCAGGATGTGAATGATTGGGTTTTAAGAAGAATGCAGTTGCTTGTGTCGGTTTGTCTCAGATATTTCAGATCAGTGCTGGTTTTAATAAAAATTATGAATTACTACAATTAGTCATGGACTAATAACTGGTAGTTTTAGGTCGTTTTTAGCGTAGGAAATCTTTCCGCAGCAGAACTAACTATTTTTGAAAAATATTTTCAAACTGTACTTTAAATTTTGTTCTTTTTTTATTTTAATAAAGATGTAAAACATGTAGTCATACAAATGATCCGAACGAATGCTTTACTCAGTTTAGAAGAGAGATCCATAGGAAAGTCCTATGAACTTAAGACAGTGTTATGTTATGCAAATGTTACCCTGCGTACTAAAAGGAAGATATTAGAATCATGTGTTCGATCGAGGTTGACGTAGGAACAGCTGCTTGGTTTCCAAATGAAAAGGAGAAGAGAAATCTTGAAATTTAAATTATATTTTGTAGTCAATATCTCAAATAAATAGCCCACATCCGTTGTGCTGAAAACACTGCACTTACTAAAATAATTTTGTTTGCAACACCACAAAAATATAATCGTGATCCTTGGGGTATGATCTCCGAGCTGCTTGGAGTGTTGAGCGACGAAGCAAAGATGATGACGCAGTCAAAGAGATACGCAAACATTTTTCTTTGTCTCTGTGATGGCAACGCCCATCGTTGGAGGAAATTATAAGTACAGGTAGGTAGGAAGAGCGGGTCTTCAGACAATTTTTCATTTCGACACCTCGTAACCACGTGTCCATACATGTATTATTTTTACAAATCGCAATGTCCAAACATGTATTACTATGGCCTATCGTAAAGGTTATTCGCCATTGTTTACGATTTAAAATACCAAAGTTTCGGTTTTATCTCAAATATGCATAGTCTCAAGCGCTGCTCATCAAAGCAACTCATCTCACTCTCATCGCCTCACGGCAATACGCTCATAAAGTTCATTAATCCAATTATCTAATTAACGAAACCAAAGAATCCCTCTTATTGCTACCGAAACATTCTGTGTATGTTTCATCAATCAAAAAGGCTATTATATATGCGGGCATTCTGTATATATGTCAAGAATTATTTCTCAAACTTCTTATCCTATAAAAGCGCGCAGGATCGGTAAGTGGAAAGAACCATTTCTCAAACTTCTCTGTAAGTGGACAGATAATGACTCATCCTATCCCTTAAAGAATAAGGATAAGGTTTGTTAGTAGCTATTAAGTTTTCCAAACGAAATCTCTTTATAAAGCAAGCCGAAACATTTTTCATATCTTTCATTAGTCAAACAGACTGCTGTATGTGCACGGAGGCATATCACTAGATCTCCCTTTCTATGAAAATAAGCGCGGGATTTGTGTGTGGATAAAGTTGAGCATGACTCATCCCGTTCCTTGAATAAGCAGGTATCCTTTATTATTTGCCAACGCGTATTGGTATGTCATCATTCATCACACTTCCATTCATGTAAGTTAAGCATCGTCGTCGAGATATACTTACTGGATGGGGGACGCGGATGGTAGAGGCGAGT